>JAIPMN010000774.1:0-22940 GCA_020650975.1 Apostichopus californicus | reverse complement strand
TGGGGGGCTGCAGCCCCCCAACCTAAAATTTTTGTGAAAATTTGGGCAATATGCTGAAAGAAGAATAATTTGCAATGTGTTTTTCAATGATTAAACTTATTTTATTATTATCATTATTATTGTAACGACTTCCCCAAAAATTCTAACCAATATGGAATGGTAATAACACAGAAAATGATTGTATGTTATTGGCATGTGATGTAATAACCGATGAATGCCTATACGAAAAATGAAAAAATTTTGGTTATCTTTTTCGACCAAGTCGTTACAGCCCCCCCACAGCCCCCCCAAATCAAATTAGGCTCCTAAGCCTATGCACAGCTGTAGTGACATTTACATGTAGAGTGCCTTTTTACGGAACGACTAAGTTTTTTTTGCAAGACTCTAAAGATGCAATTATATGTATTGTAAAGTTATAGTAATGGCCAGGATAGTACATTGGGTGTTTTAATCTCCTCTTCGAAAATGGGGGAGGGGGAAGGGGTGGGCTAAGATGTAATAAGTCATCCAGAGGAGGGAGAGGTGTTCCCCCCCCCCCCACCTCCCACCCTTAATTGAGAAAGTTTGGAAACATTTCCTTTGAGACATTTTGGTAAGATGGAGGGTGCTTTATATGTATGCAAAATGGTGCCAATATTTGGCAACTTTTGAAATGATGTTGAAGACTTGGACTGTTTTGGTGGTACCACATATGCATGGAGGGGGGGCATGGGGGGAGGGGATGGCTATAAAGCCCCTGCCTCTTTATGAGGAGGATGCAAGGCTTTAGCCCCAAGAACTATATGTCGTTGCACCCAGCCTATAATAAGTAGCATAAAATACAGATGTGTAGAAAAGTTAAAAATGCCACGAAATTTACATGTAAGTGATGAAAAACAGAAAAGTAAGGACCATGCCTGTATAGGTCTGTGTAATCAGGTTCAGTACCTTAATGTGTTATGAATGTGTATCAAACATCCTTATTTACTGCAAAACCAATAAATATTAAGAAATCAAATTATAAGATTATGAAAAGGAATTTATACAATTATTTGTCTTCTTCTCTCAATGACGATGTTTTTTTGTGTTTGGCTGTCATTTTCTTGAGTTTCCAAAACTTCTGCGTATTACTCAAAACAAGTTTATATAGAATCAAAGTAAGGTATACCCTTATAGATTTCTTTACATAAATGGATTTTAATTATGAAATTATTCACGATTCCATTGGATTCTCAATACTTTGTTACCCAGACACTCTTCAAAGAGATATGTATCTTATCACACAGGGAAATTTTTTATCTGGTATCCCATATTAAAATTTCAATTTTTGAATTTGTTGAATTTCAAATTGACTTCTCATATGTTGTACAAGATTAATACAAAACTAACATTACATTAGGAAGGTTAACATATGAAGGACACTAGGAAAACAGCACGGCTGTTATCTCATCTAAATGCTATAGATACAAAATTGTTTAATTGCTATTTAAAATGTATGTTAGTTTTGTATGAAGGAACCATAGAAGTTTATAACAGCGCCTTCCAAAGTGTGACACAAAATTAAAACACTAAACTATCTCCTGTCACATGTTGCACAAAAGCAACATTAATGTTAACAAATGGTCGACTTTTTGTTTATTAATTAATAAGAAAGTTTTGCACTAGTAGGCTACAGCACAGTTAATGAACTGCATGTGTTTATTGTAAAGAGATAGTAATGAACATCATTTGAAAGTTAAAAAAATAAGCCCCCCCCCCAAAAAACTACTTGGATTAATTTTGGGTTACAACTCAGAGTTTGCTGGTTCAAATCCCATTCTAGCCATTTATTTCTTTGTTCTTTTCCTTTGTTTCTTAATTCCCCAGTCCGGTTTTCCATTGTTCAATTTACTTTAAATATGGATAGTTTGTTTGTAAGGTTGCTATTTAATTTGTTGTTTGAAATGGAATTAAGCTGGCAATTAAAAAAAAATCAAATTTTAATTTCTGAAGAAAAACTAATTGGTTGAGGCGATTGCAGCTATCAGATCTTTTGTTTAATAGCTTGGTGATTTTGATGGTTTCCCGATTCGAAGATGATCATAAATTTGGTCGCGTTTTGTCGCACTTTGCATCTGCTTCACTGATGTTCTCTTTTTTTGCGATATATACCAATCGTGTTTCATCCCTATCTCAAGCAGAAATGATTATTCAAATAAATTAACTGTACTGACAAAAACATATGTAACCCAGTGTTCTTGAAAGCAGCTCTTTACACTCGAACAGGCATGCGTAAAACCTTTAAAAGTACATCAAAACGATTCTCTTCAACAAACTGTATTACCAGAACAGGAAAAAAAAAATTAAAAAAAATATATTGGTTTGGCCTGTATGTGCCAATTCCATTCATGAATGAATGCGATTGCTGTTTTACTATGAATGAGTGATTTTTCAGATCCTATGAGAATTTTTCGACAAACTTCACTTTCATTAGGTCTCAAAACCTTCCCCACGGTGGTGACATGCACTTTTTTCAACTCGCTTAATTTGCTATTCCGATTCGGTGTAAACGTTTGTCGTATTGAAGCATAACTCACCTACAGTTAACTTAATGACCCATTCATACTTCAAATAATACATTCAACCACATAGATACATCTAGGCAATACTACGTACTATTTTAATTACCATGATCGTTCCTTTCACAAACAATTTTTTTGAGCTTTTGTGTAGTGGACTGTTCCATTGATATCGAAGGGGATGTCATCCGTGAGTGAATGAAGGAGATCCCCGTGTGAGCGGTTTTTTTTTTTAATATATTTTTTTTTATTATTAATGAAACCGGTAGGCTAGCATGACTCATACACTGGTCTCAGTCAGGGGGAAGCAACCAATCAACGAGAAGCATAGAGGGCTTGGTGAAACAGTTGACGAAGGCAAGACGGGATTGCCGTCACGATTGTTTAAGAGCACTGTGTGGATGGTTTTGCTCTCGGAAACAGATAAGGGATTATTTGTAGACTTTTGTTCTGAAGAAACAGCAGAGGTATGTACAATCCTTTATTTGTCATCGTATCAGAAATCTAAGCTGGCAGAAAATTGAAGTTCTTTCTGTGAGTTGAAAGACATGTGGTTGACTTTTTTCTAAGGAAAACAGAAGATTGTCAAATCTTTGAATTTTTTTTATAGTATTTTAAATAGTTGGCTTATTAAAGATTGCAGAGCTTTGATATGGAGTCCAATTTTTTCGAAGACCCAGCTGGGGAGGAAACTTGAGGGTATACGACTTGTTTTTTCTTACTTTTATCATTAAATTATATGTCATATATGTACTTTTGATAAACATAGAGCTTTTATTATTATCTCATATATCAGCAAATATGCTTATTTTACATAAAGTCAATTAAAAATGTTCGCAGTTCAAATAATAAACAAGTTATATCCAAAGTAATTCTTGCAGTTTGGGGGGGGGGGGGAGGGGAGGGGGCAATTATTTTGAAATTGTGAGAAATGGAAATTTTAAAGTCTTATTTAATTGTTATAACTACTTTATGAATAATGTATTCTTCATGGTTAACTTTGTAGTACAAGTTCATTTATTTTGAAAAAGTTTCTCTCAAGAAAAGGAAAGAAATGCCTGTTGAAACTACAAATAAGTCTGAAAATAAATGTTTTTCTTTATGTCAAAACTACAAGAGTTTTGTAGCTAAAACACAGATGAAGGAAGAAGTGTGTCTAGTTGATCTTTGAATCAAGTCATGTTTATTCAAGTTGAGATCATTGCTTTTGGGGTTCTAAAAGGTTATATAGTTTACTGTACATACAGTTAAAGATCCAGGGTTTGAACTTGACCAATTTTCCAAACAATTTTGACACAAATTTATCATATCTTTACCATTAAAGGTGGTATATTAAATGTCTTGATTTTCTCTATATACTTGGTTAAAGTCGTAGACAAAGTTGTTTGGATACATACAGTGCAGTGTGCAGTGGCGGGGGGTCCATACAGTCAGAGGGGGCGGATGCCCCCCCTGACGGACTCAAATGGACTGCTGGCGCCCTTTTCAGCTCTTTACCACTTTTTACTTATTCGCGATTATTGACTTTTTTATTGCGCTCTCATCTACCTATTGACATTTGTCACATTTTGTTGGTGTAATTTGGCGATGACACCTATTTATTCTTCGTTTATCTGCAAATTAGCCAGGCCCGGAATGGGTCATTTCCGGCGATCTAGGGAGTATCTTTACTCAAAAAATTTCTGTACGCTACGCGCCAACCTATGGTGGCGCTCCGCTTAGATAGTGTTGAAAGCGCCCCCACAGACCATCCTCGCCCCTCCTGACCAATACCCCTAGCTCCGCCACTGGCAGTGTGTATGGTGTACTGCTCTGTTAGTTTTTAGTTATTTAGCATGTAAATTGTTCTTCATACTGCATACATGTGTATTTTAAACAATCAGCTGCTTAAATAAGCTGCCTTTAACAGTTACTGTATATAGCAGCTTCCACAAATACTCAAATACTCTCATATGGTGATCTGATATGGCTGTGTCCATCATGCTGTGTTGTCCTATGTCTTCTCCATCACTACTATAACAGGGTTTATCCTTTGATTTGGATGGTGGGGAGGGGGGGGGGAGGGGTAGAAGCTGCCGTTAACAGTTACAGTATAGCAGCTTCCACAAATACTCAAGTACCCTCTGATATGGTGATATATATGGCTGTATCCATCATGCCGTGTTGTCCTTTGTCTTTTCCATGACAACTAGAACAGGAATATTCCTTTGGTTTGGAGGGGAGGGGGTGGAGGAGCTGCCTTGAACAGTAGTAACATATTAGCCCCCAAGAACACTTAATTTTTGGGGTGGGATGGCGGTGGAGGTGGCATGGGGGTGGGGTGGGGGCAGCTGCCTGTGACAGTACTACTTAGTTGTCCCCAAGGATAAACACTCAAATATTCCTGTATGGTGATCTGACATAGCTGTATCGATACTACTGTGCTATATACAACATCTGTTCCATAACTATTAGAACAGGATTAATCCTTTGGTGGGAGGGGAGAAGGGGGGGGAGGAGGTTCCTTTACCAGTAATTACATATTAGGCCCCCAAGAATACTGACATACTCCCATATGGTATTCTGTCAATAGAAAATAATTCGGGAGGTAGAAGGGGGTTTCGGGAGGTGGGGGATGGGGGATGGGGGAGGTGCGTTGTCACAATTGTTTATATGCAATCACTTATCTTTTACAGATAATTTAGGTATATATGTATCTCTTTAATTAGAATTCTTAACTGGTAATCAACTCTCTTGGTTTCACCATGATACTGATGGTATTGTGCATCATCTCACAGCACTTGGGATCTTGAAATGTCACATGCAGAACTCTTAAACTGGTTCCCAAAAACAAGGTATTAAAGCAGATTTAGCCAACTCTCCTGGTTTTACCATGATACTGATGGTATTGTGCATCATCTCACAGCACTTGGGATCTTGAAATCTCACATGCAGAACTCTTAGAACTGGTTCCCAAAAACAAGGCATTAAAGCAGATTTACGGAGTTACGGATAATTTTTCAAGAAAAACCCTAAGTAATAGAAATCTGCCAAGTAACACAATACTGACCAGAAATTTAACTTGATAGAATGTTAGAACGATGAGTTTTATTTCAAATAATTTGACATTAGAAACTTAGAAATTCGGGCACCAATGTCCTTGATTTCATTTGGAAATCTCCAGGTTCCAACTTTAAGTGGGTTTGCATATAGATCTGAGCTGAATTATATATGTACAGACAGCTTGCCAAAACTGCAAGACCCACATTATGTACAGAGTATGTGTACATGCTCACAAGGCAAAATAGTTGGTTAACCTTGCACAAATATGTCTCTCTCATATTTTTCCACTGTTCAAACTTTCCTATTTAATATGCTCAATATTAAATGGTAGACAAATGTTTGCATGATTCAATAATTTTGTTCTCCCGGACTCAAGGTTGTGTGAAGACAATTTAGTGATGTTTACAACGGCTGAGGCAGATGAGCGTTCATTTAATCTAGAAGCAATTTACTTATTTTTAACCTTCAATTTGAGGTTTCAGTAATCAGAGAAGGACTATTTCTAGGACACAAATTCAAGTTTTTAGTTTGCAATGATATATGTTTGATTGGAATTGAAATATATGTCTTATGTCATTTAAATACATAGGTCTCAACTGAATGGGAAAATAAGTGATTCACTCAGTTGAGTAAGCATAATCTGCTTGTTAATCAAGATGATAAGAACTGAATGGATGGAGCAGACTTTTGTAGTATATTTGGGGGGGGGGGGGTGTGGAGATAGGGGGAAAGGGAGGGAATTTGAAAGAACAGTATTTGTATGTACCACTGTTTTACGTAATTCTTAAAAGATGATTTTAGGCAGAATTTTAGGCTCGAAATGTTATAGTCTAAGCCAAGAGAAATATTTGACTGTTAGCAATTTGCTATATATATGGAGGTTATCAAGATATTCACCTTTAAAATATATGCTAAAACTATGGAATGCTCCTTTAACACTTCAGAGTTGATGGCGTCCTCTCCTTAGTGCAGGCCTTAAAGGGTGTGAAGACTTGCTCAAAAAGAAACTTCTCATGCCGGTAATTTGACCTAGTTTTGAATGAGGTGTAACAGAAATTTTAAACACCACCATCGATCCCAGAAAATACACACACAGCTTGCTACCGTCGGTAATTATAGACACTAGTGTACAGTCAGTACATACAGCTGCAGTCAATACCCACAGCACAGTGTATAAACGATACAGCGATGGACATCTCAGGTCCAGCTAAAGATAACAATTAAAGTATCACGTTTCATTACTGTCTGCATTTTGTAGCGACACGAAAAAAACTTCACTTGCAAGCAACGGAAAGTTAACTTTTTCAGATGGCCGCACGCGGTTTTGACATTCATCATAGTTGTAATGCATCATAAACATGTTATTTTCAGGCCATAAAAATTTCTTAATGTTTTCCCGTTGACTTTTGTCTTGTAGATCTTAGGAACTAACCTAATGGTCTGTGAGTGTTAGACTATACATTCCAGTCACTTTAACTGATGAACCGCAAGATGTTTAATGGGTCATTGCTCAAAATTTAAAAGTGGTACAGAAACTATGAAACCAGGACTGATAACAATGGTCTTTTAACGATCTACAGTGTAGCAAAATATAATTTTGTGCCATAAGTCATCTATCAAATGTGCTTTTACGATAGGCTTTACCTTAAGTTGTATAGTTTAGTATATTAAGAACAAATCAGTTAATTTAGTTGTACAACTCTGTACCTATATAACATAAAGTACAAATCATCACCAAATTTGGGAAGTGATAAAAAGATATCCAAAGTTTCTGATCATCCTTCAATCCTGATCCCTCAATCCACTTGTAGCCTTTCCCCAGCTGTCCCTCTAAAGGCTGGCCAGCTTTGCCCTTTTTCCTTTCCCTAATGTTTTCAGCATTGCCCACAAGACCGAGGGCATTATACTTTAGAGGATTAGTGTGAGTTTATTTCTAGTAACTATCTAAGACTTATTTATGCACAGCAGGAGTCAAGCTTTTTTTTTTTTTTTTACTATAGATGGATTAATCCCCAGATTTGTGCTGTATCCCAAATGTTTTCAACTTTTTTTCACTAAAGGGAGAGACTTGCAGTTGTTTGTTATGTACATTGGCTGCTACAAGTAATGCAGAAAGGTGGCGAGTCTTTATAAATAACGTATTCAGCTCTGCAAGGACCTGCTTTAATAATGCATGCCAGCTCTTTGTAGGATTGTTTATGCAGACTAATTCCGAAGGCTAAACTGACACTAGTAGTAAGGAATTATTTAACAGTCTTGCCACAGGAACTGTGGGGACCTATAGAGGGACAGCGTGGGGGGGGGGGTCTGATGGGTGGATATATATGAAATCAGCTCTGTCTTATTGCTGAGAGCACAACTCATTTCTTTTGATATCTGTGGGGTTCGTCTAAGATTCAAGCTCAGGTGCTTGATTTCACTTAATATAAATCATTCATAAATGTGTGCCTTTTTTTTCTTCACATACAGACTTCACAAACTACAAGTGTGTTATTGAGTAAAATACAGAGAAAACACATTTCTTCAGACACTCTACATGGTTAGAGATAATTAATTTTTGATGTCTGATGCTTTAGGGGATGATATTACTGTTATAGTCTACTGTTTGCTCTTCACAGTGAGTATGTGCATGTAGTCAAATTATTGCATGGAAGAGTGTTGAGGAAGACGAACAGGCACACAAGACCTTCTCTTGCTTAAAGTGTTCAGTCAGACAATTCTGTCAGAATCACTTGACAGTAACTTCAAAATGTTTGTCTTACAGATTGGCAAGTCAGACTAATTGTCATGATGCTGTCAGGAAAAACAAAATAAAGAAAAAAAGACTTTAATGGCATTTCTGGGGCTATGCTCCAACAGAGAAAAGAGTTAAAACTACAGCATGAAATGTTTCTCTAAAGATAATGAGGGCGGTATTGAAGAACTAAGTATGCATAGACTCCGAATGTGTGAGCTATTTAATTCACACCTCGGCTTCGGCTTTGAGTACAACGCTTCTGTATACTGCCGTGTTGGATGAATGTTATTGTAATAGTAATTACCGACTTTGCAATCCACGTTATAGTCATTGCCGACTTTGCACTCCCGGGTCCCCATTACAATTGTGCAAGGTCGGTAAGAGTGACTCCATAGTTTTCCCTTTCTGGAATCCAAACAAGAGACCATGTGACCAGGGTTTTATATACATGCCTCCATTTCCATATTTTGATGGATTGCATTGATTCTGGTTGTTAGAGGATTAAGTAACATGTACATCACATAAGATAATACAGACACTATGGTAATTCTGTACAATCATTTCACACTATCTACTGTACATTATAGGAGACTATTTATAGCCCTGGGCAGCACCGTTACATGTTGTCATCGCCGTGTCGATTCGTGTCTTTGACGCATGTCATAGACAGAACACTCATCTTTAACAATCTGTAAGATGATTGAGATAGATATGCTTTGAAGAAACCAATTCCTCTCTTTGATATCAAGCAACATTGTCACTATGGGAAGTTTCCAATGTTGATTCCATGGCACAAAACTATGGAAGAGTATATTAATATATAGACAATTGGTTTGATGCTGATTGAGCTGGCGGAGATACATATATCATAAAGGACTTTGTATTTATAGACTACTGTTACATCACGAGTGTGAGTATGCTAGCCTCCTAACTCCAAATTATTCATCAACGTGGGAGAGCACATATTAATTAATTAACACTCATAAGAACTGGAAACAACTTTAACCATACATAGAAAAATGGCTATGATGACGTTTTCAAAAGTACTTCCTTGTGGTTCTGATCGTCAATAATGTTCCCAGCACTTGAATATGAGTAAAAATAGATAGTTGTAATATTAATCTTCAAATGGGTAAACACTGCTTTCAGATTGATACATGCAGTACAATGTTTGTTGAAAGAATAATAGCATGGGTAACCAAATCATCTGTCTTCTAGCATATATAATTTGGGGGCAACATGAATATGACATACAACTTTCCCCTTATGGCTTTTTGTTGGACTAAGGTGATGTTGAAATATGTAAATGACATGCTATTGCCGCAGCTCATGTGATCCATCAATTAATTAATGCATTTAATCCTCGTGAAATTACAAGTATCCTCTTTGAGACAGAGAGGATAAACACTCCTCTATCTTAGTTTTTTTTATCATCATTATTATGATTTTTTTTTGGTTTTTTTTTTGTGTGGTTTAGACTTTTCTACCGCAAACAGGTAGGTTGGGTTTCCCGTTTCCTCTTTCCTTCCCATCTATTAGCTTTCTGCTGCTCCGTGACTTTCAGGAGGAAAATCTATTCACATCAGTCTCGGTGTAGAGAAGGCATGAAATTGATTCTGATCCGGCAAAGAAAGGCTAAAATGTCAAAAGGACAGAATCTGAAGGGAAAAGAAATTTATATGAGGAAAGAAGCAAGGTTAAGTCTCCTGGGTTTGATCTGTGTCTGCTCATCTTAAATACCACTGATATAGGAAGCAAATAAACGGAGACCACTGACTATACTGAAATCAATCGTTTGTAAATGGGCTAAACCAATGATGGCATTGATGAAGCATTATAAGTTAGCTCAGTGGTTAACACCGGTGCATTCCAATCATAAGGTCCCCGGTTCGAGTCACTCCAAGATTAATGTACATGTCCAGTTACAGAGTTGTTGACAATTAACAATTCATAATCATGGACATTAAATATGAATCTAAGAGACTGACTTCGGTCAGCTTGCGAATTTGATAGGCCAATGAGGCTTCTTTGCGAGTTCCTACTTGCAGGAGGATCTAAAATACATACATATGTCAATCTGGAGTCTTTGCTTGGAATTATGGATTTGGTTTATTAAACATATTGATGTAGCATCAATAAAAAGATAATGAGTCCATGAGATATTTCTTTGAAACTGTCTACTGAGCTACAGTATGTAGCTAAAATATCTCTTTGGTCTTGTTTTACATTGTGGAATTTATGATTATCGAAAATACAATAAGTGTTATTTCTGTTAATTGGTTTATCTTCAGTATACCAAGAATACCAAGCATCATGTTTATCATACATTGCTATATGTACGCTATGGATGCATGGATTGGCTTTCCGGCTTGGAACCAGTTTACGGATCACTGGTGCGACTCGGAAAGGCTGAAGAACACAGATATACAACTAGTTGGTCGGGAAAGGCCTGATCCAATTAACAAATTGGCTGCTATTTGATTTCAGGCCCAGTTAGCATGGCTAGTTGGATCAAAAGTGCATTGAAACTGTTGGTATAATGGCCTATACAAATAAGTATTATTACAATTATAGCCGAGCTGGTAGCAATTTATGTTTGGCCATGGCAAACTCACAGACAACCTTAAAAATGGTGTGATCTCATCTTGGTTATGATATACAGTATATAAAACTGCTGCCAACTAAAACTACCAAATATTGTCAAAATATAAATTCAGCTTTATCGTTGCTTTAGCCTATGTACATGTATATTAAATACCTTGCCTGGAGGATGGCCATGGCTAGTTCCCATGCATGCAGCATTTTAACATATAGTGGCATACATGTGCAAAGGGGATGAAAACGGGGCCATGCATGATGCATGCCCCCCCCCCACGACTTTGTCCTCAGTCGGGAAAATGGGAATGGAAAGAATTATCCCAATCGTTGCAGTGTACGATCCTGCCTTCGACCTCCCACATAAGTTCAAGAATATTTATTAGCATTTGTAAATCTTGCCTTTAGACCTTATTTTTAGGCTAAAAATGGTTCAGAATACACCATTTAACATCTAGACTTTGAACATTTCCCCTCACAACCCCTTACATAATTAAGTTTGGATTCACCAATCCCAGGGCCACATCTCAGTTCTCCATTATAAAATCCTTGATTCGCCCGAGGCTGGCCCTTCCATAAAGATTCATATCGCCACCTAAACTCAGTGGGGGAAACATTTTCGGTTTTGTCCCATCTCCTTCACTACCTTTGAATCCTGTTCAACCCAATGCATGAATTACATGATCTAAAATCTCTAAGATAAAGATAAACAATATGTACAAACATGCATCATGCCAGGCTTTCTGTAGAATAGGAGAAGTGCTCATCCACTATATTGACTGGATTAATAGCTGAACAAATCCCGGAGATGCCATTGAATACTATTCTAACTCTCAGTGTTGAACAGTACCTCCTTACCCTGTCAGTGACACAGATGACAAGTGTTAAGATTTCCCAGTATCAGTTTCTCTGAGATGGGCTTTGCTATGTAATATACTGACCTCCTCACTCTAAAATAAATCGATAGTCTCCCAAGCCCCTTCATCAGCCTAAAACAACCACAACCTTTAAGGGGTTTCCTCTTAAGAATTATAAATCAGACAGTTAGAAGAGTATGTATACCTTCTCCAGATTAAGTATCATATTCCTGAGCTGATAATTTACAAAATACTCATTATATTTGATTAGTCATATATTTTAATGGGGAGAATTTAGTTAGTGTCCCCCACCTTTAGAAAGGTTAGTGATGCCATCGATCGCTCTTGGAGAGTACAATATATGCCTCCACCCCAAATTCTCATCTTATTTGCCATTCGTAACATCCTTTAAAGAATTTTTTTGGGGCTGGATATGTTATAATTGTCTAGTAGCTAGGGTATATGACATTATAAGTTTCCCTTTTGATAATAGTTCTGAAAGATTAAATTTCATCAGCCCCTAAAAGTAACCTGCCAAAGCAGCAGATGATTCGAGAGAAATGGGGAAAGAAGAAGAGGGAAACAGAAGATACGCCCAAAAATCAATGACAATACGTTTTATAGTGATTTTATACATATGCAAAGTGTTTGAGGATTTTTGTTAAGGGGATAGGGGCAGGTGGAGGGAGGAAGTACTAAAGACGTTTTGTTGGCATTTTGAACATTTTTATGTACATTTGTAATTTCTTTCTGATCATATAAGATTTGTTTCAGATATGTGTAAGTGGCTACATGATGGTATCATAATCAAATTCCTTCTTCATATGTGACAGAGTATTAAAAACAGCCTTTGAGGGTGCCCATATTACAATCCAAAGTCAGTCCCTCCTCCCTCCCTCCATCCCTCCTAAAAATCACCTATAAAAGCTGCAATTTGTGTTGAGTTTCCTATGATTGGATGCATTGAATGACTGGTGGATCAGGAAATTCTGAAAGATACCCAGCTTATATCTGGTTCTGGACTCATCCAATTTAATCTCCTGGATCGATCTTTCTCAAGATCTGGTCATAATTTTTAAGGTAAAATTTAATGCAGGGTTTGTTTGATTTACACAATTTCAACCAAACAACAAAACAAGATGTAGACAAAAAAGATATAAATGAAATTACTGAGGTTTACTAGCAGTACACTGTGTACAAGATAGAATGTAGGGCACAGTACTGTAGTGATCCTTAGAATAGGTACTAATACTCATTAAGATTGGAGAATGAACTGGATTTAGAATGAGTATGTCCCTCGTTATACCGTAGGCTACACTACAATATATATATATATATATATATATATATATATATATACATAATAGATATAAATGAAATTACTGAGGTTTACTAGCAGTACACTGTGTACAAGATAGAATGTAGGGCACAGTACTGTAGTGATCCTTAGAATAGGTACTAATACTCAGTAAGATTGGAGAATGAACTGGATTTAGAATGAGTATGTCCCTCGTTATACCGTAGGCTACACTACAATATATATATATATATATATATATATATATATATATACATAATAGATATAAATGAAATTACTGAGGTTTACTAGCAGTACACTGTGTACAAGATAGAATGTAGGGCACAGTACTGTAGTGATCCTTAGAATAGGTACTAATACTCATTAAGATTGGAGAATGAACTGGATTTAGAATGAGTATGTCCCTCGTTATACCGTAGGCTACACTACAATATATAGATATAAATGAAATTACTGAGGTTTACTAGCAGTACACTGTGTACATGATAGAATGTAGGGCACAGTACTGTAGTGATCCTTAGAAAAGGTACTAATACTCATTAAGATTGGAGAATGAACTGGATTTAGAATGAGTATGTCCCTCGTAATACCTTAGGCTACACTACAATATATATATATATATATTGTCTTGAGAGTGTAACTCAAATCACGGGTCGCCCCTGATATCGCCCACAGGGTGTGATGCTTTGCCGCTATTAAAGAATCGTGATACGAGTAAGACTGGTTCAGCGTGCCGAGAATCTTCACTTGTTTGCTCCCATACATAACTTTAGACTCGCGGCCATCTGGTTCTGCTACTTGAGTAGTGTAGTGTTCTCGTTGAGAGACAGTCGTCTTAATTCCATTTGCGACTTTCCAAACAAGTCATTTCATGCAAAATGCAAACATTTTCTCCTAGGTTTTTTCTTCCGGATGCCCGGGGCGCTTCTCTCACCAATCCTCTGAAAGCTTGACTACCCCTGCGTTAATGAAATATCCTCTTCATGCCAGGGAGAGCATTCATGAATGGCGCTTGTTTCGCTTGTACCACTCGAAGGCATAACGAGAGCCCAATGGAATTAATTTGGGGTGATGGCAAGAAGGGTAGAAATGTTTTATGACTGATTTCATTTGTCGGATATGTAATTTTCTTCCTATGAATCACTGGAAATTAATTTATGGAGAAAATTTGTAGAGATCTGTCTTCTGGGATACCAAGTGAAGTATTAATGGACGCCGTAGACTATATAGCCGTATTAACTTGAAGCATGGACCTCCCAGTTAAAACTTGTTAAAAGCAAAAAATACCCAAATATATGTTTCTTTATTATGGTTGAAAAGAGGGTAAAAAAAGGAACAAACTGTTACTCTTTTTACATGCCAAGGGGATAATAGTTTTTACAGAGAGAGAGAACTTTAATTATCTGTGTTTTGGGAGCTGCTTTCTCGACAAAGAAAAATGAGATTGAAAAAGGAAAGGAAAAGAAATTAATGTTACATCCATTCAGAGAACAATCATTCAAATTATAAGAATTTCTTTGTGAAAAGAAATAAAATTGAACAAAAATTGGAGGGAAATGAGATTTTCAAACAAAATTGAGCAATTGTTTCATGTGGTTCCCCCAAAATGAGGAGCATTGTTTGATGATAAATATTTGAATTCTCCATGATTTATGGAAATGTCAGTTAATTTGTTTGCTTTTAGTTAACGATTCTGTTTCAATATTCAGCACGAGCTACCTTTTGTATCCACTTAGTCTTGTTGCTTTATTAATGTTTGTTATTATTTCATAGCCATTCAATAATTTGTTGCTCTTTCCTTGGTAGGCTATATTCGACATTCAACATTGAAATGTTTCCATTTTTTTACTGTACCGTGTGTATCTTTAAGTAAATACCATTGCACTCCACAATCTTCCTGATGTTTATTGTGAAACATTACAGATTATGATACGATAATAATAATTATAATAATCATACAGTATGTATAAAGCATTGTTTATCTAGCAAACCTACTCTCAAGCACAGGATACACAGAAAATGCCCCATAATTGAGTGGTTATGCCACCACTGGTAGTTATTAATACCTCATTATGCATTCCATGATAAAAACAAACTTTTAACCTATCAGTAACTCAGCAATCATTTTTGTTGTTGCTACTATTGTGTAGTTAATAATCACACAATCATTACAACCCATGTCCTTGTTAACCAAATCTTGGCTCATTCTACATTAAACATCATCATCATCAGTTCGACCTCGGTCGACCATTATCATGAGGGGTAGGAGAAGTTGGCCGGACAATAACCTGGCATCGAGATTTCCAGTCATTTCTGTCTTCCATAAGGGTTGCTAGCTCACACGTACTTTCAGCCCCACTGTCCTCTAGTAAGAAATGCAGGAAGGTTTTATGCCTTGCACCAGGGGTACCATGTTTTGGCTCCCAGAGAATGAACTTGTTGGCTGCTTCTTCTGGGTGTGGGTGGTAGTGACCAGCTGCTCTAAGTCTTCGTTCTCTGATTTTCATGGACACCTTTGGAAGATCGCCATAAAGCTGTTTGTTGGGTATCTTCTGTTTCCAACTAATATCAAGGGCAGCCCTCAGTAATCTTGTGTAACAACCGTCTATGTTTCTTTCCATTTAATAATAATTAAATTAAATAATAGGGGGAACCATTTTGGACCAGTATTGCAAAAAAGAAACTACAATAATTCAGTTATAACATTGGAAATTTTTTGCCGGTCATATTAGTTGAAATTTGAAAGCCAGTACAACAGATCATTTTGAGGTTTAAGAAAAGGTTAATTTCTCAACAAATTACATTTATAACAGAAGGAATTACTTGGATTTGGTAGCATTGTCTGTAGCTGATATGTTAACTTCTAGGGATGTTAAGCATGGTATAGCTAGGCTGTTATTTCACCGAAGGAGCAGAAATTGCTCTGTTGGAAGTGTGACGACAAAATTGAAAGAAATTCTTCTAAGGAATGAAGTGATGAATATGCAGTTTAGTACTACACACCAAATGCTTCAAAGATCGCCAAGGGAATAACTGATGTGGACTTCATAAAAACAGCCCAATAATCCTCGACGGCCATGGTTCAACGACGATAGAAGATGGAAAAACACGTTCCAAACGCTTTTTCCAAGAACAAAATTGTGGTTGTCAGAAAAACCCTTGGCTAACAAGTAGACTTGATGCACCAAAATTTAATTGTTTTGCAGCAGACAAACTAAGGCTTCGAGAGATTGACTTACATTCTGCAGAGGCTACTAAGATCATTAAGTTGTCAAAACAACACACCCAACTGCTCTAATAATTATTTCTTGATCTTATGGCCTCTCACGAGCGCATCGATGTGAGCATGGCTTTCAAAAAGTTTGGCAGCACATTCGAGATTTTGGCGGCTCGAATAGCACTCCGAGAAATATGCTCGGGACGAAATAATGAACACCTGTTTATTCAGGAGATCTAAGAGCCTTCCAAATATTTTGTTTGATAAATTTGTTGAAACAGGATCAGATGTTGCCTGCCATCTGACTTAATTATGCTACGCTCAAACGGTCTTTCAAAACTCATTAAGGCCACCGTTTCCATGAATCATCTCGTAATGTGCTTCACTTTGCATTGTCAATTGGTAAAAGACACCAAGGCTATTCTTTTCCCGACTAATAATTGGCTTTGGTATAGTCCTTTATGCAAATAGCTTTGGCTTGAGAAACAGAGAGCATTATTGTGGAAGGTGTGAGATTTGGTTTCATATCTCGTCAGATGTTGTAAACCAATTCCTATCGATCTTTGTTTGTTTTCGAGCAGGATAATATATATCGTTATCTTGCGGATTTTTTTTTTTCGGGGCTAATGGGAATTTGGAAGGGGAGCATAGCAATGCCGATAGCAAATGAGCCTGCATTTATTGGTCTATAATCATATGCCTAGGTACGGTCGGTTTTCGGCATGGTCTGGGGCACCGCTTCGAGGGATAGGGGATTGGATATCACACAAACATGTTAGACGTCTTCAGGGGCCACGAAAAGTTTGGGCATTATTATAATTATTTTACGATGTGTTTATTAGTTTAAGGTGTTTTTGTCATGACTGTGGATAATGTTTTTTTATTGATCTAGTAAAGTACATGATGAGTCACCCAGCCCCACTGGGCATTACCAAATGACTAAAACACTACCAGTTCCCATATAAAGACCTAAAACTGCTCAAGTCAGTAGAAAACTATAAGATTCTGGTTCTGGTTAAAAGGAAATTTCACGGCAAAATTTGCAGCTCCAAAGTCTTTATTTGGGGCCCATGATATACTTCCTTTCAATTCTCTTCCATTTTGCAGTTCAATTAACTTCATTTGATATTGATCTGTCCGTAAACTCGGCTATCGAGGGCACCTCGCGATGCGGTTAAGCAGATTTGAAGCATGAGCGATGTCGGGGCAGGGGAGGGGATCCGGGGGGCATAATCCAAATGCAAAGAACCAAATGGAAACATGACAAAAGGACGATGCACCAATTGGTGAATCACCGAGAAACTACATTTAAGGTGATTTTAGATCAGAAGAAGAACCAGATGAAAAATAAGAGAACAGAAGAAAATGAAAATAAAAGCTGGAAAATCTAAATGTAGCAAGTTAGAAAGATCCATTGTTCACTTAGAGAAGAGAGAAAGGAAAAAAAAAACTATTAGATGGTCTACAGAATTTAGTCATCCCCAAGTTGCTAGACATATATGCTAAAATGGGCATAGCTAATGCCATAAGAATTGCAATACTGATTTGGAGCATGTTTTTCCTGACGCTTGAAAAAAATAATTATTTCCTCGATATTTATAGCTTTGACTTTGAGAAACCTTGTGTTCATTAGTTGAGCGAGGCAGTCTTCCAATATATTTTCTTTTTGCTTCACTTTATGGTCCCTTTGGAAAAAAGACCTTTCCAAAAGACAGAAACATAAATGAAGGAAAATTTCCTGGCTAAATTCTAATTTTCAAATCTCATTAGAATTTTGCTTCGTAAAAGCTTATTAAGTTATTTTGTATTCCAAATACAAAAGAACAATTTTAATTTTAGAAATAAAAAAAAAAAGTAATAAAAATAGTTGAAATTATCAGAACGAGGATTAATTTATTGGAACTAGACTACTTCCCTTTAATAGACAGTCATGACTGACAAATTAAATTGGGACACTATGACATTATTTCATCCTTGATTTTTAATGTCCTCATACCACACTGTGCTTACCAGTGCCAACTAACTCTTCCCCCGACAACCCCTTCAGTGATCAATGAACTAAAATTGATCAATTCTCACAGTGAATTGAAATGGCTACTGTGAGTTATTTGATTTATTCAATTGCCTCTCCTCTGAGGCATTGGAAGGGTTATTTTGTTTTTCTTTTCTTTTTCTCTAACAGCCTAGGCCAATTTAAAAATCTTCCTTAAGAGGGCTGTTAGAATCATGGTTGAAGCCAAAATTGCTGTGATCATAAAAAGGAAAGCTGTTTGTACCAATTGGTCTTATCAACACCAGTGTGGCCCCCACATTGACCTTGCTAAAATGCTAATAGCTTGACAAACAGTATGTATTCTGGTAGTGTTTGAGCTGCACAAAACACATCTATATCTCAAACTAACTTTGTGAAACTGGAAAAGTCAAACTAAGGAGGTGGTTATCAAAGGCAAGGGTAACTTTCGGTTGACACATCTGACATTGTATGCTCCTATCAAATTTGGAAAGACTCCGGATTACAAGGGATGACAGAGTGTTCTTGTCAATGTGGGGGGGGGGGGAGGAGTTGTGGGGGGGGGCACTGGGGCAGGTGCTGGAATAAGGGAAATTATCTTGTACAGAAATCCTTAAAGGGGACACAATCCCAAACCATCAGTTTTGTGTTATATGTTATTTATAATGAATAATTCCCGCTAACAGCTAAGATATCATTAGGTCATTTTAAGAGCTTCAATATTTCTATATACAGCTGACATTGGCAAAGCCATCTCCATCACACTCAGAAAATAGACATTGTAAGGAAAACAGAGAAACAAGAGAAATTGTAGCCCATGTGGCTGGATGATGTCATATTTAGACTTGATCAAGTCTCCAGCATTGTGTGTGAAGTAACATTTAATCTGCTAAATGGAATTAGCTGTTTCTTAGCAATTAGTGGAAATTGTTCACCACAGCTAATTCTACAACAGAGACTGTTAACATTGGTAGGGTTGGTGTCTCCTTTAAGGTTGGCTTTAAGTGTAGTAATAAACAGAGCGGGGGTCTCTGATGGGCTGGCTAACCCCCCCCCCCCAGCTAACCAGAGGTAGGTGTTAGGGTTTGGTCATAGATTCTAAAATTAATGTTTTTGTTATAACTTCCAGAGGATATAATTTTGCCTCAATCTGTAGAGATGTAATTCTGCTGGGACAGTGAGTTTATATTGGATGGATGTGTATCTCAGACTGTTGTTAAGTATTGAATATGCACTTAATTGTATGTAACAAGTGCTTCCCGTAGATCTGTCACAACCAAACATATCATTTAAACAAGAATACTGTGTTTTGAGTCTAAGGTGCATAATAATAGCCTTTTATGTCCTCATACAGGATTGGGACATCCTTACACACAACTTCTTTTAGCTTTTTCATGTGAACTTACAGAGTTATAAAAACTTCTACAGTTAAATCAAAAACAAAAGACTACAATCCCTTTTATGGTCCATGTAACGTTTTAACAAGACAGATACAATTTATCTTCATGTATAGTAATAAAAGTAATATATGGAAGTTCGCTGGCTTACAGTCAAATTATTTTGTAGTTGAAGACAGTTCTGACAACAGCCATCACATATATGATAATCCAACCCTGACATGATTCTTGATGGATCATGAACTAAACAGTTGGCTAATGTTGGCATTAGAATGACAGTATATGTTCATGATGGACAACTTCATGAATATCATCCCCCCTCTCATGTTGGTGTTAGATTGACAGTATATGTTCATGATGGACAACTTCATGAATATCCTCTCTCCTCTCATGTTGGTGTTAGATTGACAGTATATGCTCATGATGGACAACTTCATGAATATCATCCCTCCTCTCATGTTGGTGTTAGAATGACAGTATATGCTCATGATGGACAACTTCATGAATATCATCCCTCCTCTCATCAGGGAGTTGTTATGGAACATAACAACTCCCTGCTCCCTCCTCTCATGTTGGTGTTAGAATGACAGTATATGCTCATGATGGACAACTTCATGAATATCATCCCTCCTCTCATGTTGGCTTAAGATCTCATACAGAACTTGACTCGCCTCCGCTTCTCTTCCTGTTAAAGGTTCCTGTTTGCAGGTCTGTTAAATGTTCTGATGAAAGTCACAATTAAAGGTTGTGATTTTGCATGAAATCCGTGAGTCCTGCTCTTTTGGAGTAAACCTCGATCCTTAGTTAAATTGTCCTCTGCTGTTGTTGAAGTCTGTTACATATGGTGGCCATCTTTTATATTTGTATGAGCTTACAGAAAACTTGGAAAGAAGGGAAACGGCATTCTTAAATCAAAGAACAATAGGGTAACACTTGTTTTTGTTTTACAAGATCTAAAAGTATTGCAAGAAATAGACTTTTCTTTAAAGCCTGATTTTGTTTTCAATTTAGTTATGCACACAAACTAACCTACACCTTATATTGCCTATTTATCTGAATCACGTATGTCTTCTGTCAGGGTTGTTGTAGACAGAAAAAGTAGGCTTGTAAACAGCTTGTGAGGATAATAATGAAGTAATCTTCCCCAATATTTATCTGTTATATTAGTTCAAAAGTTTGAGCAATATTTCTAAACATTACTCTCACAGAAGTTATGGAAAATGTGTCGCCCAGACACTTTCATGACATTTATATGAATCACAAGCAAATCCAGAAAAGCTGTTCTGCAAGAATAGAGGTTTACAGAACCTTGTGAATGTTTTGTACTAAAACCATGAGTTAACTCCGGGATTAAAGCAGTGCGTGTAATGACCAGCCGAAGTATATTAATCTTCTATGCATACATGGTAACAGGCGCGTAGCGAGGAACTTGCCAAGGGAGGGGCGAACCTGTAGGCAAATTATCAGAGCCGTAGATTCGGCATTGGAAACTATCTAAGCGTAGCGCCACAATGAGTTGGCTCAAAGCGTATATGAAAATTTTGGCCGAAAATGTCTCCCAGATCGCTGGAAATGGCACTTCCCAGGCCTTGCAAGTTGCATCTAAGCATTTTCTATTTTGAATGACTAGCGATATCATAAAAACGTACAAAAAAATATGCTCAAGGGTGGGGGGCGGTCGCCCCCTTTGCCCCCCCCCCTTGGCTACGTGCCTGCATGGTAATCACTCTTAGGTGAACTACTATGGTAATGAGTAATTTTGTGTTTTAATTTTTGAGTCTTAAACCTGCAATATATATGTTACCATGCTAACAGTAAAGCAGTGATTTATTACTCACAGCTTGTGTGTAACCCCATTGTCATGGTTTTGACAGCAAGGTCCACCGGTTATTTAGCTATTAGTTTAACCACCATCCGCAGCTAAACTTGGGTCCCAATCTACCAAAACGCTGGGAAACTCAGCATTGACTCGCGGTGATGTGAAAGTAGTCAACAAGTGTGTTATACTTTAGTGATTACAGTTGAAAGGATTATTGAATTAAGCTAACTATATTTGTATCTGTTTATAGTTTTGTGATAGGTTGATGGCATTTAAAAAAGTTCAAATTCATCTCAAATTGCAATAAACTTTAATTGTATTTGGGGAAAAGGCGGTCGGTCTTGTTCACAGAATAGCCTAGACTAATTAATCAAAAAAAGTAAAAAAGATGTTTATGAGATTAATGTTGTTTACATATCAAATAGCAAACTTCAAGCAATGGGTACTTTGTAGCTGTTAAGTTTAACATTTTAAAATAGTAAACTCTAATTGATTGTGGCACCGACAGTCTAGAGCAGTGATTAAATTTCTAATTCAGTCCAATGGATTTTATGTTTAATATCTATTTGCATGAATTGTAAAAATTGATTGATTGCAGAGGAATTTGAAAACAGAAAGGATACTCTTGTAATCCAATATACTGTTATTTATCAGTCGTAAATAAATTTAATCTATGTTGTAATTGTTTTACAAGGTCTGGTTTAAATGTTGTTAAAAGGTAGTAAAATTATATTCTTCTTTGTTTTCATTAGATCTCCTGCATGTTTGAATACATCATGCAAAAATTAATCAGATTTGAAGTTGTAACATACTTCTTTTTTTTTGCTCTTAAAAATCAAATACGATCTTCCACACACATTCATTTCAAAATCATTGCACTGTAGTTTCAGTTTAGGAATGTTGCACATAACAGTCTGTATTGATAAAAGGTTCATGTGAATATATCTCGGTGATTGAATGGTAGAAGACAGTATTTTCTACAAGCATTTATGTTGGTTGTATTTATTTGCACTCCACAACCTTTCCACTCGAATTCCTTATTTGGAAATATATAATTTTTTTTTCTTCAGGTTTCTACCATTTTATCATGTTTGCAAATCATCTATGTGATATCCCAATTATAATTCCATCAGTTAACCAAAAAGGTAATATCCCTTCTATGATTCCCTCAGTCAAGTCTAAAAGGTGATATCCCTCCTATGATTCTGTCAGTCAAGTCTAAAGAGGTGATATCCCTTCTATGATTCCCTCATTCAAGTTAGAAAAGGTGATATCCCTTCTATGATTCCATCAGTTAACTCAAAATGTGATATCCCTTCTATGATTCCATCAGTTAACTCAAAATGTGATTTTATCTCTTCTATGATTCCCTCAGTTAAGTTTAAAAAGGTGATATCCTTTCTATGATTC
>JAIPMN010000773.1:20723-32362 GCA_020650975.1 Apostichopus californicus | reverse complement strand
ACCAATCATCAGACCGAATTTAAGAACGACTTTAATGATGAATAAAAAAATAAATTTAATAATGAAAAGAAAGAGAATAACGTAAATATACCCCACCTCCACCACAACCAAAAAAACGCCATCCACACAACCAATCTCATCCCAAAATCGCTATATATAATAAATAATTGCTTAGTTATAACATAACAATTTTTAAAATTCATGAACGCCACACTGACCAAAACATGCATGACTTTTGACCTCCATCATCATTGTAACTATATACTTTAATAAAACTTAATTTTTTAAAACTGCGAGTCTATTCAACATTTGTCCATATATTCATAGCAAAAAGGCACTTGTCTCTTCAGTTGACCTCTGACCTTTCATTACACTCGTGAACCAAACGCTACTTTGCTTCATCAGTGAATACGAACGCGCTGTAAGAAATTTAGCTGTGATGAACACGAATGGGCTGTTGCGCGAGTGCACAGAGGTCACCTTTTATGTTTGTTTTAAAGAAGACTAGCAATCAGCAATCAAACTCGTTTAACGCTTTAAAAATTATTAATTATATACCCAAAGATTTGACTTCTGACCTTTTATCAGAAGCCCTTTTCCATAATTTCTGTTCAGTGTACTCATATTGTTAATTTTATGTATCCTACTTTACTTTATTTGTTGTATTTTGCTAGCTCCACTAATATACCCTCCCCACCCCCCACCCAAAGCCTACCCTATAACCCCTTTACAACAGCCTCTTGACCTCTGGACATAAAATCAGTGTCCATGGCCCTAAGTTGGTTAATGTGTTCACATATAAAGCGGAAGGCTCGGGTTCAAATCCTGGTGGAGGCGGTAAGTTTTTTTTCACTGTTTTGGATTTTCCAACTCGAATATTAAATTTGTATCTTTTTTAGTTTGGTAAACAGGTGTACCAAAACCATCCGAGTATTACAAGAAAAAAAAAAGAAAAAAAAACATTGCAATTAATCCAAGTAAGACAATATGCCTATATTATTGTCTCACGTGAAGGTTAATAATTAATATATTAATTAATAATTAATGACAGAACTTTATCGATTCTCAACATTTTGTCTCCAAGACACGTTTCTCATCAACATTAATTACACAAAAACATCAATTATAAAAATTTGAAATATGTCCACTTTCCAATTTACATGTAACATCATGCAAGCTAAGAAGCAAAAACGTTATAGGAATTTGGTTTTGAAGAACGTCAACAATTTTAGAATTGTCAACTCAAAACGCAGTGCTTTTATGAAATATTGACAAAAACAATGTTGTCTCTCCTAGTGAAGTATTGAAAATAAATTCGTTAATTTACATACATTCGTTATTTTTTGAGGGTACCCAACCGTCTCTGGTTATAAATAGAGGGTCTCTAGTTATAAAAGTGGAAGCACGCCCTCGCTTTTGGTAAGGACGTTTCCTAGCAACAGACGCTGAAGTGGTGTAAACAGGAAGTACCTTGTATAAACATCTGATTGATGCATGTGGTTGCCAGCGCAGCACTCGATAGCTAACTTTGTAAACTTCCATCTTCGGTGTTAACTAGTCCCAAGTCTAAATAATTACGTTACCGTTTCACTGAGGCATGGTATCATAAACTTTGTTTCACCTTCGACAAATTTCAAAGATTTTCTACTCATGATTGAGGCAGCCTAAATCAAAACAGTTGATAAAAATAACTAATTATTGGTCGTTTTGTTAAGCCTTTACCAGTGAGATTGCATGGCCGCTACCGTAAAGGCATTCACAGGAGCTCCGTTTGGAACACAAAAGGCTAGGTAGGTAAAGCTAGTATTAATACTGTAAGCCTACTGTAGGCTACTGACAAGGAAAGTATACGGATTCACCATATTATCTGATTGAGTAGAACACCTTTCAGTGGGTTTACCAATGAGGACGTATCGGCTAGGCTATGATAATTCTAGTCAACAGAAGGGCATTAATCTAACGGTGAAGTATTTATAAACTTACTAATAATATTGGTATCCATAGGCACAGGATCACACACATAGTAACATAGCCTGTATGTGCTTATTTGAGGACTTTACAAGACCCTTTTTATCATAGCCTAATATTTTGTATAATGTCATACTTGTAAAATTTGACTGGTTAGCGTAAAATGTATATGTAGGCTAGGCCTTTGACGTCTGTTACTGTAGTAATCAATATTATCCTCTTATCACAATTCAAGATAAAAGATACAAATCTTTAAATTATCTTCCTGTTTTTCCCCCTAGGTTTGATGTATCAGGTGTCCATCCTCAGAGTAAAACACCAGGGACATTTACACAAGTTTGGTATGACAAAAAGGCTACCAGCCCATTGGTGAGTAATTTAATTATTCATAGATATCTATATATACTGTACGTAAAAAGAAATCTGATATGAGAATCATATTTTCCCATCATTAATTCCATAGGGATCTTGCTCTTCAGTAGTAGTGAACTATTAAATTAACCAAAAATTGCTTAAAATTGTTATTATTGCCTTTAAAAATAATCTGTATGTGCACCTATTCCAAGTATGGCTTTCCAATTGCTTCTGGAAAGTGTTCGATGTAAAATTATGCCAACCATCAACAGTAAAGTTTAGTTCTTAATATGGGTTTCTCTTAATATGATATGTTTGACTACAGTCACAGCTACTCGAAAGGTTCTGAATACCAGAATAATATGCTCACGCCCTCCTCCTCCTTCCTGCATAGCAAAAGAAATGCAAGAATGAAAAATAAATACTTTCCGTCCTAAGCTAATGAATTGTCCTCTCCTTTGTTTTTTACAGGAGAGAAAGAGAGGTCCAGGAACTTATAAAGTAGAAGTTGGTAGTTTTGCTAAGCATGAAGTGGATCGAAAATCCTCAGGACCCGGATGGGCCCGGGCCTATGAGATGACACAATTGGCGGCGATGCCTCATCTGCTACACAAGGAGCAGTGGCAGAAGAAAAGAATGATTGTAAGTTGGTAAACATTTGTACGTACTGTAAGCACCTCTCCATCTCAAAGACCCATCATCCCCTTCTCTTGCCTCTTGTTTCGTCTGATAGTTAACATTACATTGCACACTCCAATGACCAGCTCTCCATGGGACTTGGAATCAATGCAATTGCATGAACAGAGTTGAACAAACACGTGTCAAGGTGGTTTTGAAACATATCAGACACAAGCTTGCCTGCTTTCATCCCTCCGTTGCTTGTGCTTGTATAATAATTTATGCAGTTATTTAGTGGAGGACTTTGTGACTAGGAATTTGGGGGTAAGAGAATCCCTTCCCCATCCCCCCCCCCACCACACACACCTAAAGTATAGGACCATTAGATTATTACTGTGGACACCATGACCCAGGATCTTCTTTGAGGACTGAGCCACCACACACCAGATCCCCTCCCCCCCCCCCCCCCCCTCAGAACCAATGCTCGATTAAATGAAAAAACTAGCTTGGGATTGATGTCAAGAAAATGACCTAGACCTGATTGAACTTTGCAGTCAAGATCCAAATACTATGGATAAATTTTCCCATGTCTAGTAAAAAAACCCAAAAAGTTACTGAAAAATATTTCCTGAGCTCCATTGTTTGCAGATCATTCAAGGTAGAACTGTAATCCATTTAATTTTGTTACTTTCCATAGACTAAGGTTTTAATTAAGTATGCATGATATATGCGTGATAATTTTTCACTGCTGTGAGATTCAATGATTGCTAGCGCTAAATATAGCCCGGAGATCTAAGTATCCCCCATAAGCAGCAGATTCATGACAATCAGTTTTTTTTTTTTCTATCTTCAGCCTATAAAATCCTCTTTTGTGATACAAATTTGTTCAGTTTACATGATGAGAATTGTCCATTAACCATAGGTTGCATTTTGCAGCTCTCTTGACCTCAACTTACTGAAACTTGATCTCTCCTGCAAACAGACTGGTTAGTTTGGAACAGTTGATTTGTTCACACCTTGTCATGTCTGCCTTGATCTGATAGTGATTTGGCTACTAGCTGTGTGATGAGTTGCATAATAGACGGATAGGCAGCTCAAATAAGGTGCGAAAAGATGGGACTGATCACTCAGCTAACCAACTGGAAAAAACCTGCCGTTTAGTACAAACGACAGGTTTTTGGATGCAACCTATAGCTAATGGACACTTTCGCGGCATGATATGTTAATTTTAGTCATTCAAATTAATGAATTGTCTTCTCTCTTCTTCTGTTAGGAGAGAAATCTTGGTCCAGGGACTCATAATATCGACGATTTTTTGAAGGTCATGTCGGACCGGCCATGTAGCAATAGAGGAATTTGCCAAACAAAAGAAAAGAGGTTTAGACACACTGCAACAGTAAGTATATAAACTTCAGTCAATTGTCTCTGTTATTCATTAACGACTTAATGTTCATTACTGGAGACAACTTAATTCGGCTGCGTCTTTAAAATGTACCACTGCGGCGAAAAATGTTTTTAAGGATGATAAGGATGAACATAATATTGGCATTTGCTTTGAAAAGATAAATACCTCAGGAAAAAAAACAACATAAATCGGACATTTACCAAGGTATGCAATAACAAATCTGTTTTTGTCCTCAAGTCTCTTGAAACAAGAAACTTCTTCAACATGTTTAATATGTTGTAAGCATCAGCTGCTAATTTACTATAGAACCAAATGTAATATATACATAAGAAGTTAAATAACCCAACAAGTTAATATGCTCATACTTACTCTTAACACATGTGTAATTACACCCCATTAGAATAATGAACCATTTTGGTATTATTGCTGACAAGTCAAATAGTGAAAAGTGGTAATATTTTAGAGCAGCTCTGGAAATGTCAGAATTGTGTTCTTCTGACAAGTTTGACCTGTCAGTGTAAGGTTTAGCAGTAAACACCAATGTTCAGGTTGACCTGTCAGTGTAAGGTTTTGTAGTAAACACCAATGTTCAAGTTTGACCTGTCAGTGTAAGGTTTAGCAGTAAACACTAATGTTCAAGTTTGACCTGTTAGTGTAAGGTTTAGCAGTAAACACTAATGTTCAAGTTTGACCTGTCAGTGTTAGTTTGGTCAAACGCTAAATGAGGATGATCTTTGTCGTGAAGTTTCAAATTGTTTTTTTCTCAGAACTGCATATCATTTGCAAGGCTCATAATTAACAAGGACTGATCCCTAATTAGCATACAGTCCCCCACTCCCCTCATATGCATATTCATCACTAACGTACATATTTCATTTAGGTCGTGATGATTAATGCCGATCTATTTTCGTTGACAGAGCGAGATCCCTGGTCCAGGTACCTACGGCGAGGGTGGAATCCCCCATTCAGCCGTGGAGAAGAAGAGTAGAGAGAGCACCAGTACAGTAGGGATGTTAGATGCTGGCTCTTCCACTCCTAGGCACCTCCCATCTGTGGTAAGTCTACCAGTATGTCATGATAGAGTTGCGTTCGTCCCGGTCAAGCCACACCGATAGCCGTGGTTACCATAACACGAGATTGGATGGAGGTTCAGTTTTTAAAGCTTAGATCTCTCCCTCCTTTGTAACAAAGAGATAACAGGATATTCCTCTGATCCCTTACTGGAATTGATTGCCTCCTGGTTCCTATTTGTCCCCTTTGGACCTTGTATAACCATTGTATATCACAGGAGTTTCCTCTGCCAGGAGAGCGATTTCCCTACATTTCCTAGTTCGATTTCCCTAGTTTCTATTTGTCTCCTTGGACCCTTTATAACCCTTGTGTATCACATGATTTACCTCTGATCACCAACTGGCAGGACATGGATTCCCCTATATGAACCCCTGGCTCCTATTTGTCTCCTTGGACCCTGCATAACCTTGTAAAACCTACACCCTTTCCCACCATTCTGCATTTGTGATATGATTATGTAATTTATATCCAATGTTCAACTAAGAAATATTCTACTTCGATATCTCAATTCTTTATAACATGTGTTAAAAAAAAGAACGTTTCACTTTTGTAAAAATAATATTGGCATTACTCTATTACCATTCCAAAAATACTACCATTAAATATCTATAAAAGCTGTGAAAAACCATTCACTGCTGTCAGTAAAAGTAAGAAACAGTATCAAAGCAATCTGCTTTCAGCTTATTGATGAAAATTGTACCCCCACTCCCCCTCCCCCTCCCCCCCAAAAAAAAGCAGTGGAAAATCAGCCCAAAAAAGTCTTGCCCAAATCACATTGGGATGTTGGTACATTAGCATCACTGTATTAAACTTCCTTATACTTATTAACAGGGTTGTGAATTAGGACCTGGGACATACCAACACACAAGCTTCACAGAGCAGACGACAGGAAAGGTCACAAGTTTACGAGGACCCTATGACCTCTTCACTGGAGACAGAAATGCACCGGTCAAGACTGGACACTTTGCAAAACCAGTACGGATAAGTATATCATATTTATTGCAAATTGATGATAAATATGTTTTGATGCTCATATACTGCTATGTCAGCCTTAACTGTCTTCACTTATGCAATCAGTGATATTCCAGTGGCAAAATTGGAATTTTTCTGGCGCAGTGGCATTTTTAAGTGCTTATTAGCACAACCTTGCATTTAGAACTATTTGTATCGACCTAATGTATAGTCTAAATGTGCCTCAGAATGCACTGCTAATGTCTGATGAACTTTAAGGGTGTTTTTTGCTGGAGGGGGGAAGGGAGGGAGGTGGGAACCTTTAGACCCCCTTCATGGGAGTAAACCAAAGGGCCACGCCCTCCTTCATCAAATCCTTCATTCATGGCAGACCCAGTCAGTAAGGTTTATGCCCTGATAACTATAAAGTCAGGGCAAGTTTTTAATTTTGACCCACCCCCTCCCCTTCTCCACCCTAATTTGAATAATGCAAATGCTACTGATTTGGCCACAGCCTGTAATTGGTGTTACAAAAGCAAACTTTGGTAAACAAGATTTCTCCCAAAAAACCCACTCCATCACCATCTGTTACATATCTTATCATATGATTCTCTCCCCTCCTCCTCCCCCCATCCCTATCCACCTTGGGATATCTTTCTGACACAAAACCAATAAAACTTCATTGTAAATTGAATCATTGCATCTCTTATTAAACACAAAATGAAATTATTTGTAATTATTCGTGTCATTTATTGTGTTCGCCATCTATTAGGGACGCCATCCATTGGGTCCTGGTCAATATAATCTGGACTCTTTCGCTGACAAATGGCAAGATGAACACAACCACTGGAAAGGAAGGTTTGGGAAAATCAGTCAATACCCGACCAGGCCAGCGGAGAGAATCTTCTGCTCAACTCTGTCACAATGGCCCAGGAAAGGGGTAAGTGCCTGTACCCTTTGAAAAACAGGGATTATATAGACCAACTTCATCACCTTCTGTTACTTAACTATGGTGTTTGTTTCGTAATTTGTTTCTGGGATGGACTGGGGCGTATGATCCTATCAGCTCAGTGAGCCAACTGGCAGCGCTGATGGGATCTTTTGCCTCTCATCGAACAAAAACAGCGCCCTTCCAACTGATCAGATATCTATGCCTCTTGAAGCTAGCAGTGCCTTCTGTGCCTCAGACCCAATGTTGCACCGGTTCCAAGCTAGAAGGCCAATACACCCCCTGCTAAAGCTAGCTGCCCAGTCCTAAAATTGGAACCACTAATTATTTCTTATCATGGCAAGTCTGCTTGTTAGAGGCCACTGTAGCTGGCTGATTCATCCCAAGAAATGTTATGGAATGGATAAAAAAGGTTAATTTAGAGTTTTTTAATGATTTGTGACCAAATGATAAAGTTACAAAGATGCCTTAAAAATTGTTGACAAGGTTAAAAAAAAGGAAAAAAGAAAGAAAGTTGTGGATAGAACTTATACTGTAGGACCTTAACCAGCAACTTATTAATGTTTATATGATTATTGGCAACTTCACGTCATAGTGATAAGATTTTCTGGTTTTGGTTTAAAGATGGGTTATACAGACATTCCAACTCACACGCATTTGGCGTGTGACACACGCATTTCCAGCCCTTCACACGCTCACACGCTATGTGCACTTTATCACACGCAATCCACAACAATCTCCGAAAAACCGTGTGTGCAACCATGGAGCGAAATCCATATAAACCTAGGTCTAAAATCAGGTTAGCGGCATAATTAAAATATTTTTGGTTTCGTCTAGCATCCACTGTTTAACCTATAAGTGCCCCTACGCATACGCTAGCTAGAGATTGAGAAGTGCGCTTCAATTTCCGATATAAATGTTCAATTTTGTTAGCAAGTGATTACTTTCATCGATTCAAGAAAAGTCTTTGTTGAGAATTGTCATGCTTGTTGAGTTCAATAATATATATATGATGATGAAATTCTCAATATAAAATTACTCAGAGAAACTGAAAAAGAATGCACCATTTTGCATCTAGGCAGTCAAAAATACGAAAAATTTTCCCCTTAGACCCCTCCCCCACTGCCGCTGATCACACTCATAAATTTTCCTCAATGTTGGAAAGTCTGGGTTATATTATTAACATTTCTTTCATCTTTTTTTTTTCTGTAGAGAGAGCCAGGCCCTGGGTCATATAAGGTCAAACAGTTATCTACACCCACCTCTACAGACTCTCCACCGTTTATATCATCGGCCGAAAGATTCGATAAGAGAGCACGCAAATTCTTCACAGGTCAAACGGTGAGTTCACTTAGAGGATGGATGACTTGAGATAGGTTTTAAAGTCCTTAAAGGCATTGAAGACTTGCCCCAAACAGCGTGCAGCGCTCTGAAAAAGTTAACTTTCCGTTGCTTGCAAGTGAAATTTTTCTGCTTGTCGCTACAAAATGCAGACAGTAATGAAACTTGATACAGTATTATCTTTAGCTGGACCTGAGATGTCCATCGCTGTATCGTTTGTATACTGTGCTGTGGGTATTGACCGCAGCTGTATGTACTGACTGTAGTCAGACCGCAGCTGTATGTACTGACTGTATGTACTGACTGTATGACACTAGTGTCTAATTACCGACGGTAGCATGCTGTGTGTGTATTTTCTGGGATCAATGGTGGTGTCTAACACTTCTGTTACACCTCATTAGAAACTAGGTCAGATATTACCGGCATGAGACATTTCTTTGTGCGCGAGTCTTCACACCCTTTAAAGAATATAACAGTCCAAGAAAGAAACATTACATTGGATTGATAGGAATGTTTCTAATAGCTATTCAGTTTTTATGATGTTCACCTGCGGAAAGCTCCTTTAAAGGCCTTAATGTTAATCCATTGGTTTTTTAAAATTCTATCAAACCATGTTTTCTTTCTATTTCATTTAAAAAACTGAGCATCCTTGATAATATTTTCCATGATTTGTCCTTGACAAGTTTTGTAACACATTTTAAACATGTCATTGAAGGCCAAAAAAAGTCTTATATATTTCAATAGAGGTTTTTGTTGCTTCTGAGAAACTGACCTTTGATGGTCTGTGTATTAGACTACTTAGTCCAGTCACTTTCACTGATTCACCTAATCTGTTTACAGGTTAATTTTTCAAAAAGTCCAAAGCGTTGTAGAAATACAACCTGGACTTAAGTGGACTAATAGCAGTGGTGGTTAAAAAAAAATCACAATTTGGTCCTAATGCCTTAAGTTATCTTTTGACTTCCTAGTAACATGTTTTCCATTTCTCCCGACACAGGTCAGGATTTTCTCTTTGGGGAAAGGGAGGGGGGACAGTTGACAAACTGATTCAAGTCATTTCACTTCAGAAATTTAGTGACTTGAATCATGATTTGTCAAAGTACTGGTCAAAATCCAAATTAGAAACTAAGCATACAGCTACCATCTAGACCTTTCATGTCATTACATGGACCGCTTTAGACGATAAATTTGTTATCTAGTAGAATGGAAGGTACTCGTCAGCATGTGATACCATACAAATTACAATGTACCAAACGTCATCCAGAAACCAAGTACGGAGAGATATTGATTTATCGTCCATTTTTGCCTTGCACAGAATCCTGTTGGACCAGGACGCTACGACCTTGAAACTTGGAAGGAAGCACAACATCAGAATGGTCATCGGAGTGTCTTCAACTCTAAGGTTACACGTTCACAGTCCTTGGCCAGAAACCTTGCCTTGCAGTAAGTGATCGTCAAAAAAATAGTTCGACAGTCAATTAAGCATTTCAAACTATCTCGCTACTGGAGGGATGAATGTTTTTACTTTGCTAACCGTAATGGCATGGTCCTCATTTAAAACAACTTGAAGAAAAAATCTTTGGAATACCTTTGAAGTTTTGACTATCAAGTTCTATATATCTCTTACGCTGTTCGTTATAATCTTTCTGGCTGTCACAAATTTAAAAAAGTTGCCCACGTGACCATTTTTCAAATAACCTTGATTGTGGGTTGGGACTTCAAACTCTAGACTGCCTAACATGATTGATCACAATTGTGTTAAGGGTGGAGGAATTCAAGCTGCCTCTATGAGACCATGTTCAGCACAGGGTTGTAAGGAACACCTGAATAATCTCAAGGAGTTAAAATGCAATTTGTTATTATACATAGAGTTTGGATGGAATTTAAACTCCATAGACACAGACATTACTACAATTGGTTTGTTCAAAATACATCTGAAACATGATCTCTTTAATAATTACGATGAATTCTTCTTTAAGTTCAACATCAACTAATGTAACTTTTCTTCACAGCCGTGCAAATCTTGTCTTGTCCACTAGATAGTGGTTGTGCATTGACCTGACATTCATTCATATTGTTACTGGTGGTCCCTTGTTAGATAACTTGTATCTCTTTGTTTCATTAGAAATGGGGTTTTCTTCATTGCAAGACAACTACCGAATAACAAAAATAAAAAGCTTACGAGAGAATTTACAGAGCTCCGTTTTTATTTTCTTCTCCTATCCACAGAGAGAGAATAACAGGAACTGGACGATGGAAAGATGAGACTGTTACGAGGACGAGGGTCAAAGATCAACCGGCGAATGATTACATAAGAGCCAGGAAGATCATTTACACTCAGTCGGTTTAAATCAACGACCTTGGACATGCTGCAAACTTGAACATCTTCACTTTGAACTAAGATGCACAAACGTCATCTAAACTTTGCAGGAGGACCACTAAGACTGGTTTAAGCTGCAGAGGTTTTATTTAGCTAGTCCGAGAAATAGTTACCTCTCACCTTTGATCATAAAACATATGATCACCTTGTACATTTATGTTAACCTGCAAACCTTCATTCCATATATGGCTGATAACATTCCCTAATTCTTCCAATTATCATGCAATCGTAATCCGTTCTTGCACTTTCGTATATAGATTTGTGTATAATTTGTAACCGGGAGAGTAAAAATATATATAACTTATTAAACGTCATTGACTGTTGTGTATTCCATTTTATTAGTGTCCTCTTCCATACAATATTACATAGCCAAGAAAAAGTTAAATGACAGTCTGGTCCCTCAGGGCCTCGTGTTACAATGTCTGTTTATGAATCGCAACCAAGTATCGCCTCGTAAACCCCACAGCGAGGTTCTGGGCGAAATGTGATCACCTCGTCACTTGCTCTGATCTAACGACATCCAAGATTTTCCTTTTTCAATGTCCGTGTGCTATTTCTGCTTCCATCGACTGCAAAAAAAATGCAACCCCTCCACAACCTCT
>JAIPMN010000773.1:0-20713 GCA_020650975.1 Apostichopus californicus | reverse complement strand
CCCCCCCCCCCCCCCCACCCTCAAACCACACACCTTTCCCTTATCTCCACAATTACTACAAAAACATAATACATCAAATGCTTACTAATGATAGCATACAATTCTTACAGATAACCGACCAATTATTTACGTAATTGTCGAATACCTTTCACAAAATGTAATCCAGTCTTTTGTGGCAAAACTTTTGACCCGTCCAGTGTTTCAATTCCTATAACAGCTTCATCGATGTATGGCATCAAAACGATAGACTATGATTGTGGCCTAAGCTTTAAATAAATAATAACTTATATCAATAGGAGTGGCAGTGATGGAAGTTTGACCTTCTTGTTTATGTTCTTACAGATAACCTTTACCTCCCCGTTTAATACAAATCACTATTATAGTTGACATTTACTGACTCTCAAAGAAAATGGAGAGGCAGAAGCATATCTTTGGGGGCAGGGTGGCATTGGGGGGGGACCTTTGGGAAAACTTAAGAGCATTTAGACCTAGTTATAGACCTTATATATGGTCTAAAAATGCTTCAAAAAGTCACATTTTGAGATTTGGATTTTTTGGGTTTGGGGGGGGGGGGATGAGGGAGAGTAATGCTCAGATCTGCTACACAAGAGTTTATTAAATGACTCCGCAGCTACACCCCACATTCATAACAATTTTCAACCCCCCTCAACCTTTCCAAATATCAGTGGGGGGCATTTGGAAGTTCACTTCCTGGCCCCACACACACACACCTTTGCAATCCTGCGCACATTCACTGTCGAGAGGCTGAAGGCAGCCAACAGTCATGAAACTATCACACCTCTCTGAGTAATTTTTTCGTCACTAGGACATTTAAATTTCTAACCTAAGTCGTTTTATTGCCTCTGAAGGAGAATTCTTTTATGGTTAGAACCCACAAAAAAAAAAACTATTTTTTTTATTTTTATGGAAATGACAATGTACTGATACTTGGAGCAAGATTGAAGAGCACATAACCCTTGACCTCTCTAACTTTTCACATTTTTGTAATTCTACTCTTTCAAACAGTTGAAAGGCAACACCTGTCAGTCTTTTCTTCAAAAGATGCCCAGCCTTAATAACCCCACACACAGCAAAGCATTATTATCCTAAGTTGTACATGTCATTATCTATGTCACAAACATTTGGTCCTTTTTCCAAATAATGGAATTTTTGCATAGCTACAGAATTGTCATTTGACAAGGCTGACCAATTATATGTTACAGAAATTGCTAAATGACCTTGATGACCTTCGCTGTGTACAAACTGCAAGACGCACTGGTGGTGTTTTTTTTCAGTTTAAAGGTTATCATACCCAGTCCATCTCACACTGCCAGCGATTACCTACATGCTAGAATAATCTCTAGAGCTTAAAATCTCGTCTGATTTCTACTGACAGTGGGCAACGCTTGGGGTTATCGTACCGTCAAGGAGAGAGGTTTTCCCGAGCCAGCACAATCCAAGTGTAATTATGTACAAAAGACCGACTGCTGTTTCTCTACCTCTGCCTGTGGTTTTATATTCTAGAAGAGAACCCTCATCTTTTAAGTTTCTTCATCAGATTGGCTTGTTCCACCGCTGCTTGCCTCTTTTTCCGTTGCTGTTGGACGATAAACAAAGAACAACCGCCCATTGTTACAAAGTGAACCATTAACTTTCAAGATGAAGAAGGAATATGAATAATATTGACAGTATTACTTTTAAAAGCATTAAATAATGTACAACTTCACAGAAACAAGAAGAACATAAAAATAAGCTGTCCAATGCTATCCAGCCAAATACTAAAGAGCAAACTTGCATGTCTCTGATAAGTGACCATGGGTATATTTGCCTGAATTATATTGCAACAGGATTTATTTTTCCAAATATCTAACAATTATATCCACAAGTTTCCAAGAAGTCTTCGTGACGGAAGTCAGATGGACGCTAGTGAATTATCAAGTGCAATTATTCATCCGATGTCATCATAGATGTTGCATGACAGTTTAACAGCAACATATAGCCCAGACCTGCACTACATACAGCATCTATGGTGGCAAGCTGCTTTGAACTGGTAGCACTTATTTCTCTTATGTGAATCTGGTTGGGGACATTTGAAAATGCGCCCTTTAATACAACTGCCATAACAGTTTCTCTGCCTCGGACATTTTAATTGGTTCTCGGGGTAGATCGCTGGAAATTTGAGCTGAGGAAGTTACTTTTCCAAGCTCGTTTCCTTTGCTAGGCTTAGTGAAATGATTACGTGACCCACAAGCTAATGTTCCAGAGTAAAGGGCGGATTTTCATATGGATGGATTCATACTGTGTAACAGGCAGATTCTGTAGCATTGATAACAGTCCTGAGTACCGATATGAAGCCCCAAGTATGAGCACAGAGTCCTGAGTATGGGCACATGAATTTGCTTCCTCCCAATGCAAGCACAAAGTCCTTGGTAAGGGTACAGAATATTGTACTCCAGTATGGAAACGAGTACAGAGTGGAGTACTTAAAGTCTGGTAACGGTGGTATGGGACTGGTTCTTGTTTCACCCGAGGGTGAATCTCTTGGGGAGGAAAGTACGAGTGGTGAAAAACACAAAAAATCTTTTCTAGATAATCCGATCGATATGAAAAATGACATAAAGAAGAGCCAGTTAATGATAACATTCATAGATCTTACCGGAGTTACTGATATAGATGGAGACTGGGGGGTAGTAGCCACGACGTCGATTATTTCAGTCATCTGTAAAGAAAGACAAAATTCATCGTCGGATATGACATCAAAAAACAAAACTGCTTTTACTTCTGTCGGTGCCGTATTTACGTTAAGCAGCGGAGGGATATTAATAGTGTAACCTTTATCAGCCTTAGTTAAAAGTGGCTGAGATGAACTCCAATCACAGAGTGAGGGAACGATGAACAATGACTTGTGGCAAAGACCATGTGTAGTATCTGTTCTTTTCAGACACACATCCAACAGTGTAAATCGTCGTTCTTCACCCTCTGACCTGATCGTTGTGGTACTTGTATCAACTATCCAAGGTACTAATGATACCTCTACTCAGCATAACATCATCATGATCATATTGTTACAGTCTTGGTGTGAGGGTCTGCTGTTGAGGGTGGAATAAGCTCTCTACTCAGCAAAACATCATCATGATCATATGGTTACAATCTTGGTGTGAGGGTCTGGTGCTGAGTGTGGATTAAGCTCTCTACTCAGCAAAACATCATCATGATCATAGGGTTACAGTCTTGGTGTGAGGGTGGATTAAGCTCTCTATTCAGCATAACTTGATCATGATCATATGGTTACAGTCTTGGTGTGAGGGTCTGGTGTTGAGGGTGGATTAAGCTCTCTACTCAGCATAACATCATCATGATCATAGGGTTACAGTCTTGGTGTGAGGGTCTGGTGTTGAGGGTGGATTAAGCTCTCTACTCAGCATAACATCATCATGATCATATTGTTACAGTCTTGGTGTGTGGGTCTGGTGTTGAGGGTGGATTAAGCCTTCTACTCAGCATAACATCATCATGATCATAGGGTTACAGTCTTGGTGTGAGGGTCTGGTGTTGAGGGTGGATTAAGCTCTCTACTCAGCATTACATCATCATGATCATATTGTTACAGTCTTGGTGTGTGGGTCTGGTGTTGAGGGTGGATTAAGCCTTCTACTCAGCATAACATCATCATGATCATAGGGTTACAGTCTTGGTGTGAGGGTCTGGTGTTGAGGGTGGATTAAGCTCTCTACTCAGCATTACATCATCATGATCATATTGTTACAGTCTTGGTGTGTGGGTCTGGTGTTGAGGGTGGATTAAGCCTTCTACTCAGCATAACATCATCATGATCATAGGGTTACAGTCTTGGTGTGAGGGTCTGGTGCTGAGGGTGGATTAAGCTCTGTAGTTTTCATGTTCCGGCTCTATCTTGGGTGACATTCCTTTAAAGGTGGGTTACCTATTAAAGACATATCCAAATGTCCACACTGAGAGCTGAGACCAGAAACACATATATCGCAATATCTCTCTTCATATTAATAACAGGGATTGTAGAATAAACAATTTTTATATAAAGATGATAGAATATGAGGTGGTGTAGGTTGGGGTGTGTGTGTTCATGCAAACTTTACTCCCTGGGTATTTTGTCCTTATAATTTGTCATCCCAATCCCTTTTTATTGTATGTGCTCACCTTTTTGACCTTAGATGGAGAGCTTGGAAGCTCTGGAGGGGTGTTGCTCTCTGCTTTCTCCTCGATCTTCTCCGTTGCTTTTGTCAACGTTGACAGCGAGGCGGGCGTCAGGATGGAGGTAGACGGTAGCTTCCCTGGAGCCAGGGCTTCGTATCGATGTCGCAGAGTCTGCATCTCAAATTCGCAGTTGGCGTGGGCCAGTTTCAGCTCGTAGAGAAGTACCATGTCGGATCTGAAGGTGCAACGTTGAATTAGAGGTCAGAAAAAAAAAAACAATGGATTCAGGAAAATTATCGCTTCTCAAAAAGCGTGTGACATCAAGCCTCATACAACTGCCATGTAGGTTCTATTTCAAACCTACAACCAGAAAGATCCCTAAAATACATTTCCACATACTTTCAAAAGGCAACTAATGACCAGTTCAGCAACCAACTGGAACACAAACTTTACATTGAAGTAATCACCCAGTGGTAATTTTAACAAACTGTGTAACATAGTTGGTCAATTTGCAAACAGATTGTCTCTCACACTTAAAATGCCAAATATTAAGAGTGTGGCACGGATGTCCCATCAGTCAGTCACAACAGCCTTGTTGTTGGGTGTTATACTTTTCAAGTTTTGAAAAGTAACGTTTTGGGGGTGGGGTCTCCTTGACGGGGGGAGAGTACAACAGACCTGTGACCCATTTCTACATATTTATTTATGGGCATTTTACTGGGGATGATGTCAATAGCTTTTCATCACCTTCTTCACAGGGATACAGCCCCCCCCCCCCTAACAGCACAGTATTAGCCCTGGTCTTGTACCATCGCTACTTTAACATTAGTGAAACCCAGAAAAGTGGTCGGAACAGAGACATTTCAACTATTCAGGTCGAACCATTTTACCATCGATATTTTCTGGACTAAAAATGTCGCCGTATGGTTTTGATGACCGATGAAATCATACCTGAGATCGTTATAGAGCTGACAAATCTCGTCCGTTGGCATCGGCTGTATTGGAATACCCAGCTCATCCAGGAGATGCTCTATAGCCTTGGTCTTCTTCTGACCCACCGAGGATGGCAGCTTCATCTTTAATGGATGGAATAAATAAATAAATAAATAAATAAATAAATAAATAAATAAATAAATAAATAAATAAATAAATAAATAAATAAATAAATAAATAAATAAATAAATAAATAAATAAATAAAGAGAAGGTAACACCCCTTCATTTATGGCTTGATGAGTGTTAGCTCAGTGGCGTGCTCAGTGGAGCTTGTGGAGTGTTAGCTCAGTGGTTAACGCCGGTGCCTTCCAATCATAAGGTCCCTGTTACTCCCAGATTAATGTATGTCGTCCAGTTACAGAGTTGTTGACAATTAACAATTCATAATCATGGACGTTAAATATGGATGTAAGAGACTGACTTCGGTTAGCTTGCGGCTTTGATAAGCCAATGAGGCTTCTTCGCAAGTTCCTGCTTGCAGGAGGATCTAAAATTCATGAGGTCATCAGGGTTTCTGTTAAACTCCCTACACATTAGCAACAGATTAAGAAAGTCAAATAAACCTTACATCATGGCTACACACTGCAACAACAAAACAGGGAACATTTAATACTCATCTCTTTCGATTTTCATTCATGTAAAACAAAAAACTACAAAGACTTGAGGAAGTCAAATAATGACATCACAGGTCTAGTAGTTAATAACATTTCATTTCATTTCATTCATATTATTATTTTGTCCCCCTACAGATGGTGTTTTGCAAATATTTGTTGCTAAAATGAAGGTATGGTTTTCAATATTAATACTATATAAAACAAACTATGCATTATTTTTAACAATTTCAAAAAATGTCACCTTTTGACTTCTGAGGTAAACACCAGACTGCTTGATATCTGGGAACTTGATGCCACCAGTTTCTGGGATCTGCAACAAAGAATGAAAGGTGATTGATATTGGTCATTTGCAGTTTGGCAACATCAATTTTTTTTTAAGGAAGCAAAGCAGTAAGTACATTAAGTAACAAGTAAGCAACTTCCACCAAAAAAACACCTTCATCCAGGAGGACCAACTTATACAGCTGTGACTAACATCACTGACACTGTGACACACCTGTATTTCAATGTTCTATGTTAGTTCAACGCAGCTCACAACTTCCATTGCAAGCCGACCTCTCTCGGCTCACAGCTTCAACATTCACTCTAAACTTTGATTACAAGGACCAGGAATATCTGCATCCCATGGAGTTCTAAAAAGTGACTTCTCTTCTTCTAACATCAAACCAAGACATTATCTGTGATTTTCCTGAGTTGAGTTGAGTCATGAGCTCAAGTAACTGCATTATTTCTGTGATTTAGTCACTTTACTTTTAAAAGTCAGTGACTCTGGTCAAGTCATCTTAGGGTGCAGTCACAGTACAGCAGGTTATACTGTCAGGCTTTGAGACTGAGGCTATTTACTGGCTAAATGTTCATAACGATCTTTCCTGCCTATAGCAAACACCACCCAAGACCCCTGATTTTTGGGTAACAACAGGGGAGATTGAATACCTACCCGAGTTGGTAATGCTAGAAATAATGAACACTCCTCTGCACAAATTCATGATTAAACACACAGTATACTATTTCAATGGTCAAGTCAAACTTGTCTTCACACATAGGAAGGTAGTGCTGGCCATTAGAGCACTTGTGTTAACAATCATAGAGGTGGCTGGTCAACTAATTAGGTGCGCTCAAGGATGAATCCTAATGGCAGTATTTGGGTAGTTTATGCTTTCAAGTAACAAATTATTAATGCTCGAGTGAATTTGAGGAGTACTGTTTTTCCACAGGTAGGCTTTACTCTTTTATAGTAGATTTTGCCAGCAGAATAAAAATGCAGCGGCAATTTTCTGCCAGTAGACATTGAGAACTTAAACAAGTGATACGTGGGGTAACAAGCTTCAGTCTAAGACTCAACACCTGTATTACTGCTTGTCATCAACTAACTTTATTGGGCTACTCCCATAAGCCTGTACAGTGGATGATGTGTGCTGCATTTCAAGGAAATGCCATTGGTTTCTACCTCACAGACTTTCTAAGCACTGTCTTACCTCAGCAGATGCCTAAGACTGTGAAATTTGAGGCCTATATAAGGTGCTATTACAAGCTAGATTGGTACTCTTAGTACATCAGCAGTGATCGTACGAGTACAAGTGGAATTCCCCCTCACCATGAGTACCGACTAACCGTTGGGTACAAGTACTTAACCTGACACTCTATCCATAATTGATTTCCTAATTCGTACGAATTCAATTCCGTGAGTACGAGCATGATGCAAATATCTTGAGATATGATTATTCATGGAATAGACTCACTACTAGCAGTTTTACCTTCATGCATCCTTCTGGGTCCTTCTTCCTACTCAGGGTGATCGGTAATTTCTTCTTGATGATCTTCCTCTCCGTCCTTCTCAGGTCAGAGCTGTTATCTGCAGCAGTGATCAGCTTTTGGAGGTCCTGGGCTTTCTTCTCTCGTTCCTTCTTCCGGAATTCAATCCTCTTCAATTCTTGAATCAACATTTCCTCTTCTTCCACCTGGAGCGACCGGCGAAAAGAAAAGGCACATCATGGTACAACAATGACATCCACAGAAGTCGGTAATCTTTTTAATTTTTTTTTATTATCGGGCTATTCAACTTGAGATGAGTTATTCCCTGCGATAATGGTCAACTTTTCTTTCTCAGCCTTTAAAGTGACAATCTGTGAAGCTAACAACTTGGCGAAATGGGGAAAAAATTTATATCAATTGAAGCAAGCAATAGTTGCTGTCTTTAAAAGGAAGGGACCACTGTTATGATCAAAGGTTGCCAAATATGGACTTCGAAGGTCCCTTAATACTACACGCATGATGATACTTTATACTTGATTATATGATTATACTTCTTTGCATTTAACATTGTCATACAAGAAATCTGATTGGCTAATGTAAATCTGTCCACACTATTGAAACATTTTGCTAAGACTACAAATAGCAATTTCCTGTAATGAGAGTTTAATAAAAAATAAAAAATAAAAAAAAGTCATGAAATATCCTAGCCATGACCCTATCTAGCATGATCTAAAGCTATGAAACTAGTCACACATAATTCCACCATCATTATTTTTATGCCTCACCTGTTCTGTGGTTTTATGCTTCACCTGTTCTTTACCCTAGCATGATCTAACACTATGAATCTAGTCACACATTATTCAACCATCACTATTGTTACATCTCAAATGTTCTGTGGTTCCTAGCCATTACCTTAGCATGATCTTACACTATGAATCTAGTCACACATAATTCCATCCTCATTATTTTTTATGCCTCACCTGTTCTGTGGTACCTAACTATAACCCTAGCATGATATTACAATATGAATCCAGTCACACATAATTCCACCATCTTTAGTTTTTATGCCTCACCTGTTCTGTGGTCCTATCAAAGAGTCTGTTCAGCTGTTCCTTCCGTTTCCTTTCGTGTTCAGCATCGTAAGACTGCTGCGCTCTGCTACTCAGGTTTGGGTCACTTCGTACTTTACTGAGTTTGTTCACGATATTGTAATATCTGTCCTTGATGTCCTCCACACTTCGTTTCTGAAATTGGAAAAAAAAAATTATAACATAATAATAATATAATAATTTATTTTATAAAGCGTAAAATCCACAAAAGTGCTCTAAAACACTATGTAACAGTAAAAAAATATATGACACATAATATGTAGTAAAACTGCAGAATAAAATACAATGAGTATGAAGAATAAAAAGCATGCACATTTGAGTGTGTTGGAGTACTGCACATGAATAGAGTTGAATACACAGTTTATATATTGCAGTAATGCTGTCTAAAAAGGTAGGTTTTCAGCTTTGACTTGAATGTTGTTAGACTGGAAACAGTTCTGAGTTCAGCTGGCAGCTCATTCCAGAGCCGTGGCCAAGCCACGCAAAATGCTCTGTTCCCATAGCTGTTTGTCTTGGTGATCGGCACCTTCAGACGACTCTGTCCAGCAGACCGTAGGGCTCTTGTTGGCTGATAAGGGCGGATGAGATCTTGCAGGTATGGAGGTGCCATGTTGTTCTAGCACTTGAACACAAGAAGAAGGACTTTGAACCTAATCCGCTGAGATACTGGCAGCCAACATAATAACTAAAAAAATTCATAAAAGTTTATAACAAATTGAGCCAAATTTTTTGAGTCCAAACGAAGAATGTTGGACATCTCTCGAGGTCAAGCTTGAGATTACATTCACTAAGTATCTTTCAGATTTCTTTCTTTGTATTTTTTTTTCATTTTTGTATTTCCAATGTGTTGATCCAACTTAGAAATGATGCTCTTTTGTCATGAAATGTTTTGGCCTACAACACCACTACATATAGTTGAGCATTTGCAGAGACAAGATATTCCCTTCATAGTGTTTATAATACTAACGTACTTCTCAAATTACCCAAATAAACCTTGCATGAATTTTGGATTTGCATAATTGCAGCCATCTCGTTTAAATGTTCCCTTGTTTTAAAATTTAGAGAAAAAAGTTGGTTATTTTGATAGTCTTGAAGCAGAATGACTTCAGCAAACACTTGAAGGCATGCTGCTATGCAAATAACAAGATTTGGCTCTCGTAGGACTAGTTTTGGAAAGTTTTGAGGACCGTTTACATATCAGGAAAATGGGTATGAATTGAAGGAGAAGTTTCAATAGTTGAGATAAGGCGACAGAATGCAGGAATTGTCTGTCTTTCATAGTGGCCTGCTGCAAACCAAAATATCATTTAGTACATTTCAGTTTTTCACAGGCTATTTTGAAATACAGTAACGTATTTGCGCTAAATCATTATGTATCATAAAATGCTGGTCAATGTTGAAGGTACAGCGGGTGCCATGTATTGTTGCGACTGAAATAGCAAAATATATATTTTGGCTTGTTATTTTCAGTACTGTGCTATGCTTCACCACATTATTTGGATTCTTTGGATAAAATACCTCTCATCTTTAATGAAGAAATAAGGAGATTCATCAACCTCCCAGGCTGTCAAAGTTGACTAATAATATACATTACTAATTTGTTTTACCTACCCAATGAGACAAATGGTTGAACCTATCTTCTACTCCAAGTGTTTTGCTGTGCTTTACCACATTAATTATACTTTGCATACTTCATACACTAATTTATTTCTACAATATGCCCTTTGCAAGATAATGATTAATTTTGCCTTCTTTGGATAAAATACCTTGTATCTTTGATGAAGAAATAGGGAGTTATCATCATTTTCCAATTAATCAAACTCCCCAAGCTATCAGAGTTCATTAATAATAAACCTTGCTAAGATTTTTTTTTACCTACCCCATGAGACAAATGGTCAAACCTATCTTCAATGACTATCCATCTGGCATCGAATCTCTCACTGAGCTCAAAGAGGTGATCAGTGGCAGGTCTGGTCCATTTATCATCATGAAGATGTGACTGGTATTCCTGATCTGTGTACTTTGGTATTTGGAAAGCCTGCAATGACAGAGAAAAGACACGTCCAGATAAGAAACTACTTAGGTCGGTATATAGGAATATGATACATGACATTTTTTTTAAATCGACACAATATACGTGATCATCCAACATCGCAGACACATGGATGCCACAGAAACCATTGAAAGAGGACCATAGTTTCTTTATCATTAATGTACTCAGGTTTCGAAAGATCTGTTTCACAGAGAATAGAGCAGAAATGACTCCATGCTATAAAGTAAAACTTGTCAGCAATGTTACAAGAAAATAATTATATAAGCACCGGGTACTCGATACACCTAACACCGTCCCTGCTTTTTTTCTACTTATCTAACCACGTAAAACATTAATTTCTAACACAAACAACGGAACCAAAGGCTATTTCATCAAAGAACTTCTCCTGTGAAATCAACATCAGTAGAATTCATGACTGTCCCAACTCTCCACACTGTTTCTCCTTACTTCTTTCTTAGAAAAGAAGAAAACTCCTTTGCAATTCATTCTAGAGAAATCAAATTCCTCTCTCTCGTACTGTTTGTATATTTGTGTTTGAAAGTCGCTGAGAAGGAGCATAAAAATTTCCTACCAACAACAAATAACATTCAAAAAGGCAGGGAGTGGGCAGGGCCTACAAGAATTGGGGTCAGATGGGTCTACAGCCCCTGGGTTCTGGGTCAGCAGAGGGCGTGGGCGACGACACTCAATTGTCTCCAGGGCCAGACCTCCTGGGAGTCAGGATGTACTGTAGGAGGGTATTGAGAGGAGAGGAAGGTTGACACTACATGCAATAAACTGACCTTGTTAAATTTGGCAAAGGGATAGTCCTTGCCTTCCTCAGCAGCTCTTCTCCAGTGGTAGAAAATTGCACCATCCTACAAAAAGAAAGTAGAGAGATTGCTGAACAAGTACTGTAAAGTGAAATCTGTCATTTCCATGAGAATTATCTGCTAGCTTGCAACAAATTTTATTCAGAAAAGATAACCTAAATTCTGACCCGAGCATTGAAAGAAAAATCAAGTTAACTTTTGTCACAATTTCAGGGTTGGCATTTCAGTTCCTATTTCTACAACACAGTCTCTTCCGTATTCTTTGAGAAAAAAAAAAAAAATTCAAGTCTGAGAAATGACCCTGTTGTACATGCCAGAGATTCCTTAGTAAATAATGCCAAGTTTTACATTGTTTACTGTAGCTCAGAGACAAAAAGGGTCAGATTCCACTAAAGCAAGAGAAAAACATAACATCTTCATGACTTCAAAGAACACATTTGACAATACCATTACAGATTTGTCAAAGATGGTGTCCGATGGCATCGGAGAGTGAGTGTTTTGCAGTTAAATTTGGTTAATAATCCTTGAAGGCCGTACCAGATGCTCTGTACATATATGTTAACGGACAAGCAAATACAATAATCAGCATCTATGTCATTGGTCTACATCAAGGGGATCCTAAAACAGCAAAGAAAAACTGTATTCTACAGTGGCAAAGTTTAAATGTTTTTCCCAATCCAGAGTAACACGTGCAACAACTTTTAATGGTTTTCTTGCCTTCTTGCACTGTTTATTGTCTGTGAAAGGCGACAGGTACTGAAAAAAACACTGAATGAATCTCAAATATTGAATTTCTTCAACAAGCCTTTCCCATTCCATTAGAATTAGTTTCAATGTCGACACAAAAAAAAAAAGGCTTGACCTCGTGGTGGCACTACTGCCACCATAGATCAATAAAATGGCACCTCCCTGACATGACATCTAAACAATGATACCTCCCACATGGAGCAAGATTTTTCCTTCCATATATACTTTGAAGGTATGTTCATCACAAAGATCTTTTTTCTCTAGCATATAAATCCTAGGATGATGAATAGGTTCCTTAACTTCTATTTGAAAAAAAAAAAACTAGATGAGAGTAGAAAGATTACCAACAGTCTACACTAATTATTACTTCAATTTATACTTTTCCTGACTATGACAACATTAACATTTTCATCCTTTAAAAGTCATTGACACATAATATACTGTATATTGTACATTCTTTTTAAGCTCTCAATAAGAGTAGAGCTAGATACGTCACAGACTTACTTTCCGAGCAGGATTGGTGAAGGGCATCCATTTCCAGGGTCGTACACAACACCGTCCAAGCTTTGCTTTCATTTGTTTATACCCTTGTTGAGTGTCTGTGGGGATCAGGGGTGGGGGGTCTCTGCCAAAGAGTAGACAGTTACAAACATGACAAAAACATCTTTTAGGAGAACTTTCAGAATCGATGTGAAATGGGATCATTGCAAAGTGTGGTGATCGTGACACAGTCAAGTCAATGCAAACATGCATTAATTTAAAGTAAAAATTCCAAAGTTTTGCAAAATTGCTCATAGAACTACAGTATATTACATTTCATTGCCTTCCCTACTGTTCAAAATCCCCCATTATAAACTTGTCAGATTTGAGATGGAAACTGAGCGATTCCACATACAAGACATGGAAAGTGCTCACTTTTTCACCTAACTTATATTTAAATTCCCATTATTAACACAAACTAACAAATCCCTGACTCTAAAATTGCTTTGGTACTATTGTATAAATCAAACCATCATGACAATGTACTTTTTCTTCCCAAAGATTTTGGCCTTTCGCAGAGACTGAGCAAATGAAAGATTCAAGCCAAAACAAAGGCGTTCCATTCTTTGTCATTGGTTTCGTTCGTCCAATTAATGTTTTCATCTCGACCAAATTAATGACAGAGAACGTGACAACTTTGTTTTGGGTGTGAATTTTTAATTCGCTGGATCACTGCGAAACTGGCCAAAATGTTTGGCAAGAAAGTACAGAATTGTGTTTGTGACTTTGTGTGATAATTTAATGCAGAAAATAAGATTGTTTAGACCACAAAGATTAAATGCATAACGGGGCTTTCTTACCTTCTGAAACCATTTGAAATAATTACCAACAACTATGATGCCATTCGACTACATCTGGGTTTGCTATAGGCCTCTTATTGACGGTAACTTTTCTTTAGCTACTGTATACTTTCTTGTCTATAACATGTGATTTTTTCTATTTAAAATGACACATGCAAAGATAAAAATTCACAATGTTAGATAGACACAATGTAAACTCATATATCACAAAAATATGCATTTACTGTATATGTGTGTAAATGAACCTGTCTTTTAAAATGCACTTTTTATCTGCTGTATAAATTTATAATGTATATGACAACATCTGTGACACTAGTGATATCATCTGAGTTGATGAATTTCATAATCTTTTCATAGACTTCCATGAGGTTACATTTATAAGGTCTGAAGTTGTAACCCTCCAATGGCCTGTTATCATGTGAACAGTTTTTGATAGTTTCAGCGTAAAGTCGGGACAGGCACTATTCAAAGCCTTCTAAATAGACTCCCTGAACGAACTGAAGGTACATTACAAACATGAGTCAAATTTCAAACTGATACACTTAAACATTTGAGCCTAATGTGTGTATTGGTTTTTGTAATTTATACTTTTTGGCACTTTTTTAAATCCTTCATGAGTTGGTTGGTCAAGATAGGTCGACACCAAATTCTCCTAACATCAATTTGGTTTCCACAGATTATTCATACTTGTTGTAGGGTGAATAAAGAAACACTTTTTTTATACTTACTTTTTGTCAGAATAAAGGAGGGCATACACTTCTCTATGCATACCTTCTGGCCTTTTAAACAGAGGTTCATTGTTCTTCTTTGGTTTCTGTTATGAAGAGGAAAAGAGGAACCATTTTACAGGCAATACATATCATTACAAATCTCATATGATAAGTTGGTTTTATGACCTTTGACGGCTAAAAGGATGTTATCACTTTCAAGTTTCGAATGCACGTATACTGTATGTACACACCAGCATAAATCCACCCATTATAATGTACATATAAGCCATACGATTAGGAGATTTTGAAACACTTTGATGAACTTTTGAGCTATATATACCTGAGAAAGTTTGACACATAATTTTATGTCATACAAAACTGAAATTAAGTCGGATTGATTATATAATGAAAGTGATTTTGTCATGCTTAAAATGGCCAACGACAGGTTTTTGGGTTTAAATTACAATTCGCACACTGACTCACTCATAAAGGGCCAGCAGTCCATGCTTAAACATATACCCTGTCCGTCAATTCTGAAAGTCATTGGGAAGTAAACAGTAGGTTGCAACACGATATTTATGTCATAGTTAGGCTATACAGTACGTATAGCCTAGGCTACAATGTAACTTGGATATCAAACAGAAATATACCCTACCGATTTCTTATCATTTCCTGCGATAATTTCTTCCTTACTAGGAACCACAATTGTTTCCTGCTCTTTCGGTGGAGCTTTATTACTACCATCGATATCCCACTCGAGAATATCTTTTACATCACTCATTTTTTCGTGTGTTTTCCTGCTGCAGGTTCGACTAGCTTTGTATTAGAAATCTTTTTCCATGTAATCACAGTGATAGCGGTTTTGCGAAAGAAGAGTCGTCGGTTTTATGGAACGCGCCTACCGGTGTGAAGTTAGATACTTATTCCGCGTTCCTCGTTCGACATTCGCGAATAAGTAACTGTAGTACACATGTTACTTATTCGATAATGGATTCGATATACAACTACGGAAAGCCTTTTGCTTCCGTACGAGATTATCAAGGTGTTTTTCGTCGAAAAAGTACATTTTAGTGTATTTTTCCAAAGATAATGAGGTTTTATCAATGGGTCATTTGAACTCTGAAGACGATGTAGAAATTACCATAATGCGTCTTCCCCGGTCCAAACAGTGGTTGACCAATTCACACGACCAATACACCATCACTTATTAGATGGATGTAACTAGGCCACGAAAAACTTTGGGCCCTAATCAAAACCAGAACGCCTTGGACCACCTAACCAAAGGGTCATTTAAACTCTTAAGGAAATGTAGAAGAGTACCACAATGCGTCTTGCCCAGTCCAGAGAGTGCTTGACCAATTTAAATGACCACTAAATAATTACTTCTTTAATGAGTGTATAACGGGACCATGAAAAAGCTTTGGGCCCTAATCCATGCAGCACGCCTTGGATCACCAAACCGATGGTTAACATGAACTCTAAGGACATTGTAGGAGAGTACCATAATGCGTCTTGCCCGGTCAAAAGAATGCTTGACCAATTAAAATGACCACTAAATCATCACTTGGAAGCAACTCTTCGAGAATTAGGATATGGGGAAGATGTTATTCTTAATTTCGAAAGAGTAGGAGTGAGTATTTGCTGTAATCTGAACTTGTATAATATATATATTATATTTGTAGGGAGAAACATACAACAACCTTAGGCTCATAAGCTAGCAATAGGTCTCAAAGCTATAGGCTAATTTTTTCGTTCTAACAGCCAGAGTAAGATTAAAGGCATTGAAGACTCGCTCCAAACCGTGTGCCGAGCTCTGAAAAAGTTAACTTTCCGTTGCTTGCAAGCATGGGCGTCAACCCAGGGGGGGGGGGGACGGGGGGACACGTCCCCCACATTTCGATGGGTGGGGGACACAATATCAATGCCCCCCCACACATTTGGAAAAAGAGTAGTGTCGTGGCTCTATTTGGTTAGGGCTTACACATCTCAGGATTCATATCATCGAATATCACTCAATGTTGCTGAACGGAGAATTCCACCCAGATCTCGTTAGTTGGTACCCTGAGCTCTCCGACAATCTTAAGCTTAGTCTGCATTTCTTTCGAGGCCAGTTCCAGTCGTCGTCGGTTGAAGGGTATAGACAAATATTCAAGTTGATGGAATCCAGCGGTACGGGATATGTTTGGTGAAGTCAAAGCTCTCTTGCGGTTGCTCCTCGTCTCCTCCGCCAGTTCGACGGAAGCCGAGAGATCTGTTAGTGCTTTGAGGCGTTTGAAGACATGGCTACGAAGCACCATGACTCAACAGAGGCTGAACTATGTGATAGTGTGCCATATTCACCGCGAACGTCTATAGCCCGTTGAAGCCTGAGGAGATAGCAGAGAAGTTCGTTGGTTCCTCGGATTACACACGCCGCATCTTCGGGCGATTAGTCCAGTTGAAAACTAGTGCGCTCCGTTATTATCATAAGAGACAGCACTTCATAGCTAGAGCAAAAGCTTGTACACAGTTGTTGTTTAGTTGTAGATGGTGTTTCAAAGACGGCGCCCGTTCCCTAATATTGGGGAAATGAAATAGGGAGCATATTCCGTGGCAGCGCATCCCATGTTAAAGGCCCGGTCACACTACAGCGATTTTTTATCGGAATACTATCCGATTTTCCCGGAGGAATCGAAACAGCAAGTTTTTCGTTCGGGTCTTCTAGCCACAGTGATAAAAGACCTGATTTGCTATCTGTTGAGCCATTCCGATGTGGAATAGCCCTCTCCTAACTTTTGATATTTACTCCGTTTCCTTTTATCGGATAGCTATCCGATTTCTCATTCGATTTTTATCGTTTTTCGATGTGACGTCACTTCAGAATGTAGTCCGTTCCAGAACCCCTCAGATTTGGAGTAGGTATTCGAATATTTCACTGCATTCATTACATTCACTACCACAAACCTCACTCTTCGGCCTAAAATCGGAAAAATCGGACCGTATTCCGATAAAATATCGCTGTAGTGTGACCGGGCCTTTAGTGACCAACGCACTGACCTCTACCACCTGGACGGATCATCGCTCTTTCCCGCCCGTGCTAACGTTTGAAGTGGGCGCGCACGCGTGGCGGCCATTTTACACTTCCAAGAGCGATACGACTTTCTATACGTTACGTACTGAAGGGCTGTATTGTCTGACCGTTTAGATACCATTGTTCATTACCTGCGACGTGTCGCTTCATTTTTCATTATTATAGGTGACCTTAGAAGTTAAATCAAGCCCCCGAAGGAAAACATAAAAAATGCATATTTCTACGTACAAGATGCAAGTTGAAGTTCCTCCTTCCAACACTTTCTCAAACTCCTCGAAGGCTCTCCCGGAGGCTTTCTCTCTCTCCACCCCCCCCTCCCTCCCATCTCTCTCTTTCTCTTGATGTTAATGTTCATTTTACTTCAATATTGTCAGCCAATTAGTTTTAAATTTATTGCACCCTCTTCTTCTCTTGGTACTTTTTAATGCATTGCAATCCTCCTCTCTGTCCACCTGTTTCTCTCTCTCTCATTCTAACTGCAATCTATATCTTTGTCGATTTCTAACAGCTCACTCTCTTTCTAACATGTGCTCTTTCTATATATCCGTTCTTCTATATGCTCTCTGTCTTTCTAACTTTCTTACTATTCGTAATCTTTCTCCCCAGCCTCTTACATTTTTCATCATTAATGTCCCCTTCTCAACCTTAACAAAGATCCTGAAGATAAAATGATGTTGAAGGAACTCAAAAGACAATTCTCTTTCTTTAATAATTATCATTGTATCTCATATAACTATATTTCATCATGGTTTACATCATAATGAACTGGTTTTCATCATGTTCTGGTAAATATTAAAAAGACATATACACATGTAATAATGCCTCCAGCACCAAGTTGGGGGAGGCATACAAAGTAGCCTGCACTTAGGGGCCGAATTCTCCAGTTGAAACTCTCTTTGCCATAATTGAACTTAAAATATTACCAAACGAAACACTTGTATTTTTAATGCCAAACGAAACAATTGTATGTTCCAATAAATGGAACATACAATTTTATGACCCCATTCAAAATGCCTATGATCATTCCTGTAATTCGAATATGCCTAAAATTCCCGTCTTGACACTTATGTGTAACTTCATGATCTGCAGAAGAACATATATTATGTACATGTATATGAATAAGTCTTAATAAATGCATGATTCGTAAATAAATATTTAAACGCTTTAATAAATGAATAAATTTCTGGAAAAGATCAATAAACAATTCATTTGTAAAACATGTACCTTCTTGCAAGATGTTTGTAAATTCTTTACATTTTGACATGATTAAACCATATAGAATTCAAGATAAAAAAGGCACTTGAGATGTGGCAAAGGTTTTAAATGGTCTACGAAAAATTCCCAATCACTGTATTCTTTTTTCCCTCCATAGTATGGCGCGAGAAAGCGGAATATATTACGTACAAATATATATGCTGTACTTGCGAAATACATAAATGGTTAACTTCAAAAATACATTTTAGACATATTTATTTATATGTTTACACATATATATTCCCTGAAAATTATATTTATTCCCTTAAAGTATATATTTATATATTCTCCAGGCGACAGAAAGTATTTTCTTAATAACAAATATGTATTCTGTGCAAAAATATATATTCTCTTACAGCAAATATTCTGTCAAAAATATATATTCTCTAACACAAAAAATATTTTTTCTGTGCCAAGAATATATTTATTCTCTAAGAGAATAAAAATGTATTCTTTAAAGAAATATATACATCCCTTTCAAAAAGTATGTCAATTCTGTGACCGAAAAATATTTTTCTCTAACAAAATATATAAATTTTAGTTAAAAAAAGTTAAAAATTGAGAAAACTTTTACTGTCTCAGTACAATATATACAATACACATCGTTCTTACATGTTAGTGTGCATCATAGTTATAATAACTATGGTGTGCATATACTAACTTAGCTCCGTGCATAGTGTTGGTTCTGCTAAAGAGAACTAAGTCAGGGCCTATTGTGTATAGCAGTGTACAAACTCTCTTATGTAACATGATCTTTTCCCTGTCACCTTTGGGGTAAATCACGGCTGAAGATAAACAATTGAGTATGCACATAGAATAACAAGGCAATTGTGGCTAATGAGGCATAGATAAAAAAAAAAATTGGGATCGAGACAACCTTCAGATGGCCTCTGCGTATACTATACTTCCTATACGTTTTTGTATCGAAGTCGGCGCTGAACGTATCTTCTCCTGCAGACGGTGGGAAACCCCTTACAAAATTAATCCAAAGCCTGCGACGTCTTTCATCGGTTTGATGACGTAAAGAAACTTAAATTTCGGTTTCCATAAGTGTTTTTGCAGTCAGAGTCTAGAGGCCTGGGATATTGGAAACTAAACAATTCTCTACTCAAGTCAATGACCCCAACCAGGGACGTCGCTAGAGGGGGGGATGTGGGGGTGTCTCAACCCCCCCCAATCTTGGTAAAACTGACGATAGTTGGAAAATTTGAGTGCGACAGTCGGAATTTCCGACTGTCGCACTCTAATTTTTCCGACTGTCGCACTCTAATTTTTTCCGACTGTCTCACTCTAATTTTTCCGACTGTCGCACTCTAATTTTTATATATTCTTGTAATTTGTGATTGACCTAAAATTTTCGGTCAAGATTGATTCATATTTACCACGTTTTCCTTGTCACTTTGAGAAATTGTATCTCGCGATCCTTACACTCCACCATACAAAACTTCGTATGATTTTGAATACTCTAAAAAAAAATGCCTACTGTACAACGTTCGCCAGATTCAATTCGGTTAATTTATGTATTAATTTTGCTATTGGGAGGGTTGATCCTGTTCGCTAGCTTCAAGTAAGTTCAGTATATATATTGTCTCTATGGTATACAATGAAAACGCTCAATGCTAATCTACGGAAGCTTAAAAGTGCCATCAATATAAGAAAAACTTTGCCCCATAAGTTGACATTTTTCAGTAAATTGTTTAGATAACAAGATAAAATCTTATCAAAAATCAGAAAAATATTGGATTGCTCAGTTGCTTTAACTGAGCAATTGAACAATTTTCTGAAATTGTTTAATTGACAACTTATCATATCTCGTCAATTGGACATTTTTCTGCAAAATGTTTAATTGGTAATTGCAGGCGCGGATCAAGGGGGGGTCCAGGGGGTCCGGACCCCCCCTGCTCTTGGCCAAAAAAAAGAGAAAAAAAAAGAGAAAAAAAAGGGGAAAAAAAAAAGAGAAAAAAAAAGATAGAGAAAAAAAAATAATTACATTAAACGCCAATTTTAAACATGTAGGACGTCAGAAGGGCGGTTATCCTTACAAGTCAGCCAGGTGTGTCTTTTCCGTCAAATGAACTATAGTGT
>JAIPMN010000772.1:16954-29640 GCA_020650975.1 Apostichopus californicus | reverse complement strand
ATACCTTTGGTTGGTTGGCGTCTATCTTGGCGCAGAGTGCCCTATGGCCGGTGGACATATTGTAAATACATATGTGTGTGTGTGTGATAAGAAAATCATATATCCAGTTAGTAAAATAATGTTCTTTCGAACAAGTTACAAAGCGCTGATGAAATTCTTGAAAACCATATTAGAACTGAGAAAACATTCCAAATGTATCACGTTTATATGGATAAATCATCAAGCAGTTTATAATAGGAAAAGTAAATCTCTTTTGAAGAAAAAAAGGTTTACATTAAGAAAACAACATATCTAGAGTTATTAACAAAACGTTGTTATGGAAATTTTTTACTAACACTGTAGAATACTTCTTTTTGCCATATCATGTCACATTGTATATAGCTGAAAAAATACATCTAATCCTCCCATTGATTTCCAGTTCATTTGTATGTCATGTACAGAATCATGCCCGATTAGTGTTAAAAATATTGCCCTTTGATCTATATATTTCATAATGATGTATCGTATAAGTGACGGTGGACGGAAACGCTCACAGAGTAATGAACCGCACAGATCACAAAACACTCAAAGTCAGTTTCGCCGCCAACCTCATCCCTCCCCCCGCTACCCCGCCACCCCGCACACACCACTCCAACACTTTTCCTTTATCTTGTAATTATGATAATAATATTTTGTGAGGGATTTGTAGCTCCCCCCTCCCAACCCCTCCCCCTACGTCTGTTATAAATTTCCAAAGGATAACGAATAAATTGTTGATTTGGTTAAACTTCCTTTATACGCATGGAGACATTCTGGTGTATTTTATTTATATTGTAGATAGACGTAAGTACGTAATCTGCAAGTTTAATCAGTTTCCTCCAAAACGAAGCGTGTAAACAGTATTTGAACTGATAAAAAAAATGGTGCTAATTAAATACACCTTTAGAATCTGAAGCGGAAGTTTTTTATGACACATAAGCAAGGGATTTAGTTTTTTTGCCAACTATTCGCGGTAGAGTTCAAAAGAAGAGATATGACTTTTAATTTGAGTAGAATTTGACCTGGTTAACACGTCTATACATTACCAGCAGAGTAGAGAGAGAGAGAAAGAAAGATGTTTTTTAATAACAACGCTTGGTAGCGAAGTCACAAACTGTTTCCATGAGGTTGGACGTCTTTTGTACTGTGATCTTGAAAAACAGCTTGTAGGCGACAAGTTCTATTATCAAAAAAAAATACCATATCAACACAGTCCATCGCCGTTAATCAACGAATTTTAGTTGAAATACAAATAATGTTTTTTTTTCCTCAAAATTGACAACCGAATTATTAAGGAGGATTTCCTAATTTAGCCAATTGTTTGCAATAATAAATCTTATTTTCATCAACCCCAAGGTAAGCTTTGATAACAATTCTCGAAGCAACACAGAAAGCTATACTTTGTGTGTTGAGTGTGTTGAGTCATTCAGTGAAGAAACCATGAAATACGTCAATTAATCTACACCTAAGCCAAGGTAAGAGATCATACATGGTTACAGCAATATGTCTGATATACTAACATGGCTAAATCAGTACAAGTGGGGGATTGGAATATTAATAACTGCTACCTGTTCAGTGATTAAACCCACGGACGGCGCTGGAGCGTTGACACAAGTAGCGCATTTGGCACCTCTGACGAAAAGTTAGTCGTGTGATCAAGCGGAAAACGAGCGCTTTTACGCCAGTTGTTCCCATGCAGTTATATTGTCGGTAGGCCAATCAGCCGCTGATCCAATACTATGACAATTTCACCTCACATACTTGAACGTTACGTTTAATTCTATCGTGTGGAAGCGATTGCTTCTTCTTCTTCCAGTATAGTGCTAACTTCATCTTTGAAGACTCATGCACTTGATTGACAGGTTGGCTATGTGGACATTAGTCTAACTGGATTAGGTTTTAAAAGCTCAGCAGAATGGGCCCTAATAGACTCCTCAAATAGATAGTTCCAATCACGTACAGTGCGGTGGGAAAAAGACATCCTATAATAGTCTCTAGAACAATGTGGATTATGATAGGATTATTGAAGTTTTATACATCGAATTTCATGTTGTCTCAGATGCGATATTAGTGTACTTGATGAGCGACACATGCATCTTGGTAAAACTTTCATTCATTGCTTACAAGCCGTTTTCGAGATTTGTCCATTTGAATTTATATATTACATTTGGTACGAAAACTGTGTACTGGAGTGAAGCAAACACGTTTGTCCTGGTAGATGCAATATTACAAATTCAAAGTGCTTGTTTGTCTTCCAAATTTGAAGTAAATTTTCTGCTCTTCATCGTGAAAATAAAAGATTATTCATGCATTCTCTTTGGTATTGTACATATGATTTACAAATGTTGAAAGAATATAGCAAACCTTATTTTGAGTTAGGTTTGTAATATGGAAATTTAGCTTCATCGTCTCATTTTGTCCGCATTCGGAAATTATTTAATACAATGTAGCAGAAATCCGACAAAACAAGTACCAACAAAATCAATAACAATAATAATACCCACAACTACAACAACGAGAAAATAAGAATAACAACAACAAATGGTTATATAATCATTCAGTTAGCCTAATAAAAACACTATATTGTATACACCTTTAGTGTGAGACCCATGTTTATAACCTACCTCCAAATAAGACCTTATAAGGCCTCAAAGTAAAATGGAACATGTTTATCTAGCTGGAGGTATACAATTCTTTAGTTGTGAACAAACGTTATAATTGACAAGGTTGTTAACTTAATAAGAGTGTAAACCTATATTCATTCAATACACCGTGCGACAGGGTTTTGACTTGGTATAGGTGTATTGTTCTTATATCTACACAATTGTTTGTAGTTGTCACAATTGTTTGTAGTTGTCACAATTTGTTTGTAGTTGTCACCAACGAAATATGTAAACTTGTCAAGGTGAAAGTCATGTTCGCATCGTGTCAGTCCATCGTTAAAAATGTGAGAAATATCAATTCGAGGAATGATGTCAAGCTGATATTGGTCTAATTTTCGGGTCGATTCGGGTCGATTAAGGTGTCGGAGGCTACATTCAACGTTGGGCTTTGAATGAATTTCTTACGCTAGGTAAAACATGATAAAGATGTAGATTCTTTAGCCTCTGTTTTGTTTTTTAAGCAGAAACTTGGCAGATTTGTCTCATATTGCATGGCTTCATGGTCATATAAGAACTCATCTTTATATATATTACTCTAACTTAATGACGTTTCCAGATTTTTAAATGTTAGGCTAAAGGCAAGGAAATTGATGGGAGGGCTGGGGTGGGGCAGATGAACATTGCCATACCTTGCTAGATGGTAGTTAAAGAAAAAGGATGGTGGAATATCTGCCCTCAAGTACAGAAGGCTCTTCACCATGATCATGATCATTTATCAACAACTTGGTAGTTGGAAAATGGTACCTATGAAATGCTTCCCATCACACATCCACTGTGTCACTGATCTGGAACTTCATGGACTATTGATGGAGCATAAGTGAAGGGTGGGTGGGGGTACAACAGTGTACCACAATAACATAAGTTGATAATCATTAGGGTGAAAAGATATACCGGTAGTTTGTGGGTCAATGAGGGTAAGGAAAACCTCATCGTAAACTGTGAAGCCGATGGATATGATGGGTGCATGAAATGGCATTCCTCGTAACGTAAGACGTCATACAATCACATATCAGATGGATACAATTTTTAAAAAAATAAAAAAGAACAATTTTAGCTATTACTCGCAACCAAAAATGACCTATTACCTCTGCCCATTTTCACATTCTTACCGCGTGCACTGCTATTTCTGTAGTATTGAAATGTACCTCCTGTAATCCTCCAGAGGTCCCTGGAAAGTTAAAGAACTGTTTGTAAATATATTTATGAACCTTGACCTCTGTAACTACTGAAGCACGGTAACGCTGTCATCGAGGAGATATTTTCACGATTTCCCCACAACCGATACTCATGATAGTTGGTATAGCAACTACTGTTTATGTCCCACAACCGTGCATCAGTAATTACTTTGTGTTCGTAACACGGGAACATGTGTTACAGGTAGCACTGTAACAACTGTAAAGCTGTTAACTTGATGTGTAAGATAAAAGTAAAGTGAAGTAAAGTAAAGTAAAATGTATTGATATTCATCATAAAATGACAATATAATAAAATGGACTACAGCATCTCTAAAATAGGTTAAAAAAAAGTTATCTATGTATCAAACAATTCAAAGTCTTAATACCTCTAGGTTAAAATGATCGCCTAAACCGTTCTGTCCGCATTCGTGGGATCGTGTAAAATCTACGTGGTTTCATGTCAAAATCAAAGAGAGGGTGATAAAGAACTGCGCGACTGGACCAGGAGTCAATGAAGATGAAAATGCCTACGAGATGAAGTAAAGGAGGTTCGGTACCGCTTGATTCCAGTTTGCACCTTTCTTTAAATTACGCCAATTCGTCGAGAACGAAGAAAGGCCACGTTCGGGTATAAACAGTATTTTCTAATTTGTGTTCGTAACACGGTCACATGTGTTACAGGACATGAACAGTAGTTATACAGTACCAGCTATGAGTATCGGGTGTTCCCCAAGACCACAAGTATCATAGCTTTTAATTTGTTTATGTGCTTCCTTATCCAGGTTGTGTTACATCAGAACAACAGACTGTAATGTGATGTGTTACGTAATATTATGTTAAAACGTGACGTGTACATGTTACTCGAATAGACCAATCAGAGGTCTCCAAGTATTGATGTATATGCAGTACACGAGGCGTGTGCCTTCACTTCACATTCCTACCTGATGTCTGTTAGTTGTTATTTCCGTTCTAGTTATATTTATGTTTTCCTTGTCAATATATATGTGTTGAAGTCAGAGACTTGTCATGTCTTTATTTTATAAATCCACCCAAGTTAATAACATAGCATTGATCAGTTTTGGCAACTACCAATCACTAACTTACAACGACTCACCTTGATTTTTATTTCAGATTGTAGAGATACAACCACTAATTGTAGTGGATAAGCGACTAAGTAAATTACTAACTGTTAGTTCCACAATATCCGACACGTAAACTAACTCTCTGGTTATCAAAACAACCGTTTCGTGCCATTTTCGTACACTCAGTGTCCACCTAATAATAACAAAACATTACAGTGTAAGCCAATATCACGAAATCTGTTTAAGTGTGCTTTCGTCCGCGCAGTCGGTTTTATGTATGGAACAATACAGGAAGGCTGCCACAAGAGGCGCTATATACATTTGCATCGTTGACTTCAGAAATAGTAATCGGTTGATGTTTCTAGAGCATCCACTGGAATACGAGAATTTTTCGACTGACAGTTATAATAAAAAAATGGTTACGCTAATTATTGGCTGATATTTTTAATTTTAAAAACGCATGTCAGTTTGAGAGCTTGGCTGGAATGTGGTAACATCAGGGCAAAATTAATGCACACCCCTTATGTTATTTTAAGTATATGAAAATCTCTACACTAGTAAACGATGATCGCACAACAAACAAAATAACAATTTATTTCATAGTTTCATCAAACTTTGGTAACTATGGTAAAATATTCTTAGTGAGACGACCAACTGATCCAGATGAAAAATAACGTTTGATGTCAAATTATGGAATTTATATTTGTCATACGTAGAGGAAATATGGCAATACCCAGACATTATATTAACCAAGCAGTAGAGACGATAAGTCAGGCTCACTGATGCAATTATTATGATAACAAAAACTGACACAGTTAATGATATGTTAATGATACATTTATATTGTAAAATGTGCAAGTCATCGATATGTAAGGAAAGATTCCGGAGGCCCACGTACAGTAGTGTTACTTTCAAACTTATTGATAAAGGCCTAGTTATTTGCTTTACACCAGCGGTGCATGATTAAAAATTGAAAATGAGCTTCAATTATATAGCCTACGATGATGATTACTGGACCCCCAGTCATAAAACAGTATATTCAAACAAAGCGTTCGGAAAAGATACAGACTTCATTAGTATAACTAAGGTGGGGGGGGGGGGGGTAGAAACAATATGCCTAACGGGGCTCGAGGACGACAACCCCGAAATCACTACCTCTTCAGCTTACAGCTCATAAGAAATCAACAAAATCTAAGAATCATCCATTATGTAACACACGCGTCAAGAAATCATTATGCGAGCGCAATGCAGAAACGCTTGGAAATGTTTTGAAACAATATGAAATCGGTATGGAATTGGATGAATATGAAAATGAATATGATGAACGTTTGCAAGTGCCATGTACTAGTATAATAATGACATAATACCAAGTGATGCAAATAAAGACTTAACTGGTTTAGCTGAAGCAGCAATAAAGCTGTTTACTTATATTGTCAGAGTCATATAAACGGCTCTGAATATTGTGTACGCGGACACCAACGGCACCAGCAACTTTAGAAACAATACTGTACCACCGGCCGATATTTGCATATTCTAGTACTATTGACAGCCAGCTGGTCGTCTGCTAAATGTAAACATTAGCTGTTCACGGCAGAACTAAACCAAAATGTTACTTGTGTACCATCCTCGTTTTTAACACCGACGTAACGTTCGAGACACAGAAGAGCAATACACCACTAGATGAATCTGGTTTAACGGTTTCGAATAATATGATTACAAGATTACACATTTGGTTTAGGCTAGGCACGTTGTGATAGTAGGCCCTACTATGATTATGTGTGGCGTTTTATATAGACTAGGATTAGCCTATGCTAGGTCAGGCACGTTAGGCTTTTTCATTTTCATGCTACTTTTGCTGGCGGTAGTAGGCCTAGGCCCACGAACTGCTTCCTATGCCCCCTTTTCACAGTATGGCTGAGGTCACCGAAGTTAGCTAAGTTAATTGGAGAGCCTGGTTTAACATGTCATTGAGCTAGGCCCAAATAAATTGTAAAAATTGTTGAATGCATGACGACATGACTAGATCATAGATGTTATACTTTTTACACACAAAAAGGTGAAGCAAGTACAGGAGCGTGTCATCACAGGTACATTTTTGAGAGTATGATATATTGCATTTCGTTATACGTACTTGATGATGAAGCCAACTTGCGCATATATGCGTGGATATTGCCTATTGGCTTAGCCTAACAGATCGTTTGGTGAAGCTGCTGAAAATCAATTATTAAGATTGGGACCGAATTGGTGTTTTTGTTTGTAATACAGATGCATAACCATAACAGTAGGGTGAAACAAGAAATCAGGTATGATTTAGCTTTAGCTTACCATAACTAAATGTATACTGTTACAGTGTAATTACCCCCAATATACAATATGCATTAGTAGGCGTGCATGCATCTCTTACTGCTTGAATTTTCTCATCACTGGGACTTACCCCATTACTTGAGAGATTATGACCCATGAATGTAAGTTTATCAAGACCAAATTGGCATTTGTCCTTATTCAATGTCAAACCTGCTTTAGAGATACAGTCAAGTTAAACGCACTATGAATTCAGAGTCCTCCTGGTTTCAGATTCCTCCTGTCTCATTTGGCGGAAAATGTGCCGTTCATCAGGCACGCTGACCTTTGGTGTGAAATAGTCATGTAGTGTTTTGATAGTAGGCTCATACTTACTTTGCGTTGTCGTCGTATCTGTACTACTAGTACTAGGTTGTAGCGTTGGCAACATTTCAAATAGATCCTGTACATCCATGCCCGCCATGTGTAGTAGTAATGCAGTTTTCTGTACGACTTGGTTATACCCCTACTTGTAATGTAAAAGGTGAATGCTCTTTTCCAACGTTTCCATCGAGGAGACATACTTGCAAAGTCACCCGTCATATTAAACGGTGCCACCGTATCCACGTCCAGTGCTACTGCCATGAAGATAAGTGATGTTTTTACTTTACCTCGTCGCCATATATGTAACGTTTGCTGTTTACGTATAGGTCTTATTTACGTAGATAAAACAGAGTTTGATCTTTTCGGTCAAATTCCAAAGCAGGAAATTATGCCATAGACTGGTTACTTTATATGCCGGCCTAGACATCATGCAATGCACATGTAATACTTTATGGTATACAACTCCCTAACACAGCGTCTGTGAATGTGGTATAGTTTATTAATACACTAGCGGTGAATGTAGGAAATCAGCATAAAGTAATCAAGTGCCTAGACTGAAATTGTGAGCATAACAGTACTGCACTTTTTCAACTGATTTTATTGCATGAGTTCCTTAAATAACTGATGTAGATAATATTACGAAAAGATCTAGATGACACAAGAACAAGCACCTAAAAGGCCTAGTACTTGCTCACAACTTTTATGAGCCTGTGTCATAAGTTACCATTAACAGTTTCCCGTACCCAATGCAATTTTACTCAACATTTTCCCTTCTTCCCCAACCACTATATCAAGTTGCCCAATCTGGCCAGTTCCGACCCCTTACCCATTATTAAAATGTAAAATAAGAAATTAGGTTATAAAAGCATTGTCTTGTGGAGTTAGGTCAACTTAAAAGTGCCAAACTATTCAATTTTGAAGACAATGCTTTTGTAGCGTAATTTTTTATTTCCATACATATGGGATAGAATCTATGGTAGGTAGTAGGATGTTTAATTGCTGAGATATCCGACCTCACAAATCAAGAAAATGCCATAGTGGGGACTAACTGCGGAGTTTCAAAGTGTGATAAATCAGCCAATTTTGAAGCAATGCAATGAAAGTGGTAATTTTTGGGGAGGGTCTAGCAATAGCCATCCGTGATTTGACACAGAATGATTCAAATTATATTTTTTAGCAAACGATTCCTAGTTTTCTTCCTGTGGCCGCCACCTTTAAATATTCTACGAAAAAGCAAATTTTAGCCACAGAGAATTGGCCTTGGATCTTCTAAAAATTCAACCACACAAAGAAAATGAACACAAACCACAAAATGAACACTTTTATGAGTGGGACTCTGAGCAAGTATCATACTTGTAAAATAAATTTTAGCCAATTTTAGCCACAGAGAATTGGCCTTGGATCTCCTAAAAGTTCATCCACACAAAGACAATGCACACAAACCCCCAAATTAACACTTTTATGGTTTGGACTCTGAGCAAGTATCATACTTGTAAAATAATTTCAGCAAAATGTGCTTTTATCCAACACTTACAGAAGTAAGTGCCTCGTATGTCAATTGTTACTAGATATTATACTCAAATATTCTTTGATTTCAAGCAAAGTATGTTAATTTTAACCAGCAGTTTGATTATTCTACATGGTGTTGCTTGTGTTGTATTCGGGCACTACATAATTTAGCAATCTGTCTGTATCCTGTATTGGTCAATTTACAAAGGGAGTGAATGATAAATACATAGAACATAGCATGAGGCAAGCAATGCAAATAAACTAACAATAGGAACAATTGGCATGATAAACCCAGTACATCCCAGCTACAAATCAACAAAACTAGCAAAATGAATATTTATATTGATTGACTTTAAATTATTCATTAATAATGCCATCCTGATTTGACCCCAAAGTCAGACCCTCAGTCCTTGAAATGGTTTGCAGTTGAAAAAGTACAAAGAAATGGTCTTTTAGTGTCGGGTACGAAGCTATCCAGGTTTTCAAGATTGTGTATGGTTTCGACAATTTATCCTTTACCGACTTTTTCTTGTTTGCTAACAGTAGTTGTACTAGAGGTCATTGTCTTAAACTCCAAAAGTCGCATAGTAGGATTAATATTCGGCATAACTTTTTTTCTAATAGGGTTGTGAAGGAGTGGAATGGTTTGCCTGAGAAAGTTGTACTTGCAAGTAGTGTCAATGGGTTTAAGAATGCTTTGGACAAGCACTTTAAGCATTGTAATCAGGTCTGAGTGTTTGTGTCTTCAGTTTTTTTTCTCTCTCTATAGGGTCCTTGGTGGGGACTTAAGTGTCCCTCCTGATCCTTTTTTCTACTAAACTAAAAACTAAACTAAACTATACTTTCATATGGTCTATACTATCCATTTCTTTGTTGGAAGAGAAAAGCAATACTGCCACCAACCCTTCTTTGGCTTTTCTGTCAATGACATCATATGAATATTTCTATGTTCCACTTGGTTGAACTCATATAAGAGGTTTGGATATCATTATTTCCAGCCTGTTAACCTAATTTTTACACTCATATGCACCAGTCTTCTTCACAATCTGTCATCTAATTCAGTGGAAGTGTCATAGTAAATGGGGGGGGGGGGGGAAGTTTCTTAAAAATGATAATGAAATGTGTCAGGAAATGGAGCAAATTGTTTGGTGGTGTATCTGGAAGGTAAGCAATGTGAGGACCCTTGAACTCTTAAATGGTAGTTGCCCCCCCCCCCTTTGGGGGGGGGGAAGTGATACAGAGAAAACAAAAAACCTTCATAGGAGTTCCAGTCATTTTAGCATTGCACAACCTAATAGCCAAATCTTGTTATGGAAGGGTGCTGGCAGTTTATGTAAACCTCTTTCCCCTATCCACCTCCAGACAATCCTTAGGCCTTCTTGCTGTTAACCACCTACCCCTCTCTCCTTTTAAGTTTCTGCCCTTCATCTCTTTCAAATAAAGTTGACTCATACATAAGTTAAAAAACTTCAGACAATGTGACAACCATCCCCCACCCCCCCTCCTCCTCCTTCCCCGCAAAAATTTCCTCTATCTAAAGAACACATTCTCCAAAGCAGTAATACTATTCTTGGCTTTTCTCCCTGAAGGACAACCCTCCTTGGGATCAAATAGGAAAACAACTATCATATTCTCTATATAGTTACAGCTAGAGCTTCATGCATTCAACACAGCTTAATCCTAACTGTACGTAAAGGTGCCTTAGTTTATGGAAAAGGACGTACATATGCCATTTTTGTAGGAGGAATCCTGCTGCAACTCTGTAGGTAGTATGGGGATTGTCGTTATGAATGTGAGAATTTGTGGAAATGTTTCTTCTTCTACTACTACAGTGTGATGCATTCAACCTGCTCAAAGGGTATGGAATTAGAAACCATAAACTTACTACTTAGCATCCAAGAGGGTCACCATCCATGGAAAACCGAAGGCCTCACTAAAAGTGAACTTGAGCATTGTGTGGTCTTTAATATAAATAGATTGTGGACGGATAACACATGACAATGGTCTTAGAGTCATTCATGCAAATATTCCCAGGCGCTCATTTTATTATCTAATGAGTGCAGAGATAATGGCATTATACTTGGTGTGAAACTCCTGCCTTTTCTTTCAAAATTCCTCCAAAAACCTGTTGAACAGACAAGCATATATATATATATATATATATATATATATGCTTATTTCAGTCGTTATGCAAAGTTGGTCCAAATATTTTCAAAGGTCAAAATACAAAAACCATGGATTGGTGAAGAGATCTTGTGACTTGTGTGTGTGTGTGACACTGTGTAATGTCTGGATGTTATGGTGGGATCAAACTATATCAATATATATATATATATATATATATATAATTTTATATCAAAACCAGGTCCTATATTGAATGGAAGTCAAGCAGGATTTGGAAAGAAAATTGCTGGTGTAGTTCTTAGTAAAATGAAATGTATTTATATTGTTTTGGTGGGAGGATAGAAGAAGTCCATTTTAGGGATAGTTTCTGTGATACCATGCAGTGGGTGCTCATACTTTGTTTGACTTTTCTATCATTCCACCTAAAAAGTTATAAACTGGAAAGTGTTATCTAAGCAGACTAATTCAATAGCTAGAATAAGCATGCAGATAATTGAATGTCAGTGAAATACTGGGCATAATGCAATTTTTCTCATATTTTATTTTTTTAAATTACAAATTACTAAAAAAGCACTATGGTTTTGTGTGCATAAACTGCTATGCAGCTTTGGATTTGTGTCACAATTGGGTCTTTATTCCCATTGCAAATATATGCCATGCGATTCTGGATAAATTATACTACTCGGTGCATGCCCTCCCACAAACACCATCTTCAGTCAGTACATCGAGAGAATATTTTGAGAGATTTTCACCACCTTTTCTGAATTTGGCGACTTCGCTCGTTATTTTTAATTTAGGTGAGTAATAGTGACAGATTCTGTGTAGAATGCCAAGTCAAGCCTAAAATAACCTGGTGTGATCACGTAGGTAGTTATTCAACTCTAAATAGTTCCAGATTTCTTGAACTTTCCACAAGCCTTTCTTAATTGTTTGCTCATTTGTCGTCTTACAGAGTGGTTTTCATTGTCAATATTAGTGTAAATAATTAATGAAAAATTGGTGTTATCTTCCAAGGTTTCAGTCAAAGATTTTGAACTGTACAACTTCACACTCCAGACTCCCACACTACTGTTTACACTTCCATTGTCCATTGTCAGCAATGGGGTAGCTATTGTGACAGAGGTGTAACAGGTGAATATTGTGAGAAAAAGAGATAAATTCAGCTTGTATTACTGGGACTACAAATCCACTGTAGGTGAACATGGCCTTATTTTTAGGGTACATGTTACATAAAGAGAAAGGGTTAAAAAGTTGGAGGTTGGGGTGTAAGAAGAGGGATAGACATGAAGGGAGGATAAGGGTTGATGAGAGAGTTGGTCTTTGCTTACATGACTGAGGTGTGACAAGTTCCATTACTATGTGTTCACTCTTGTAATAGAGCTATTGTAAGCACACCAAAGACTTTTAGGGAGGGAATGGAAAATGTGGTGGTAAGGGAGGGGGGGGGGGGT
>JAIPMN010000772.1:0-11776 GCA_020650975.1 Apostichopus californicus | reverse complement strand
TAATGGGAAAGACTCATCTTATCCATTTAAGTAGACTTCCCTATTCAAGTTGCACAAGGAACTATGCTTATGGTAACTCATTTCAGAGTGCAAGTTTCCATGGCATTGTTCTCCCCCTTAATAATGACTATGGATTTCACTGAAACAAAACTGAAGCTGATTAAAGTGTTACAATGACTCTAATTGGTTGAGATTTGCCAACAGACAATGGCATTTGCATGTCAGGAATTCTCAGTTTTGATATGCTTGATGTAAATCACTCCAGATCGCATCAGTGTAGCACTATAACAATGCAGTACTGTGTATATGTCAACTCGACATGTTTCACATACAGCAACCAGTGGCGGAGCTAGGGGTATTGGTCAGAGGGGGCGGGAATGGTCTGTAGGGGCGCTTTCGACACTATTATAAGCGGAGCCCCACCACAGGTTGGCGCGGGGCGCACAGAAATATTTTGAGTAAAGATACTCCCTAGATAGCAGGAAATGACCCTTTCCGGGCCTTGCTAATTTGCAGATAAACGAAGAATAAATAGGTGTCATTGCCATTTTGCCAGAAAATTACACCAACAAAATGTGACAAATGTCAATAGGTAGATGAGAGCGCAATAAAAAAGTCAATAATCGCGAATAAGTAAAAAGTAGTAAAAAGCTGAAAAGGGCACGAGCAGTCAATTTGAGTCCGTCAGGGGGGACATCCGCCCCCCCCCCTGACTGTATGGACGCTCCGCCACTGACAGCAACTATGAGTCATATATAGATCTAACTGATAACTCTAACATTTTAGATACATGTGCAAGTTTGTGACACATCAATTGATACAATCAGTGGTGCATATGATGTCTTATTCAATAGATAGCATTTATAAATACCATTTTGAGATCTCATGGACATGAAAGAAGTGATAAATATTGAAATTTGTCAATGAAGTTTATTGATTTCAAGACAACTAAATCCCGTAAGAAATCTTTATAGCAAGATAAAACAAATCATCATGTTGCATTTTACACTAGGTGCCTGTGCATATCAACAAATGTCTTATCTTAGGGTTGGGGAGGCTTAATGGTGACATGTTAGTCACAAGGTGTAAAAGCCTTCACTTTGTCATCTTTGTTTGTTTGGTCATAGTTTCATGATGAAGCTTAAATTACAGTCAAACCTACATAAATACAATTACACATAGCAGAATTGGTTGAAGACAAGGTATTCCAAGAATATTAATTAAATTCCTCATTGTTTGTTGTGTAGAGTGTATTGTATTTTATATATGACAGTTTTGGCTGACAAATGCAGATGTAACACTGGTAACCTGGTAACATTGTTTGTACAGCCCAGATCTCTTTCATACTATGCTGACATCCCATTACTCATTTGTGTAGGCTGACGGATTTCCGTGATTTCCGTTAGCATTTTAAGGCTATCAAGTTTGGCTAAAAGTTACAGTCACAAGGTGTAAAAGCTTCACTTTTTCATCTTTGTTTGTTTGGTCATAGTTTCATGATGAAGCTAAAATTACAGTCAAACCTACATAAATACAATTATACATAGCAGAATTGGTTGAAGTCAAGGTATTTCCTTCCTTTTTTCCTCTTTGAATTGTGTAGAGTGTATTGTATTTTATATATGACTGTTTTGGCTGACAAAAGCAGGCGTAACACTGGTAACCTGGTAACATTGTTTGTACAGCCCAGATCTCTTTCATACTATGCTGACATCCCATTACTCATTTGTGTAGGCTGACGGATTTCCGTTAGCATTCTAAGGCTATCAAGTTTGGGTTAATATAAAGCACCTATTGAATAGAAATCATTTTCAATAAAAGAATAAATTAATACTCATTCTTATGTGGTTCTGCAGTGGCAGATATTGTGAACTTAAGATGACTAGCTAAACAAACTTTTGTTGATACAAATGGAGGAAGAATTTATTATGTTCATTGTTAAATCCAAATTATTGCAACTAGCATCTTTAAAGAGAGTTGATGTACATAATCACATGGAATCCAACCGGAACTCTGCACAAAACAACCTGTTACGCAGTAAATATCGCTACAAAATAAGCACATTTCGAGCTAACTTTTTTCATAACTTTCTAAGTATAGCACTCAGAAAACTCTTTCTTATGTCATTTTATAGAATATTGTGTCCTCTTTACAATGATGTGTCATTATTTATTATGCGTGTGAACTAAACCCCGTAATTTTTAATCTGAAAAAGTAAAAAACCACTTCGGAAAGCAGTGAACCTCTTCGAAAATGTCCCTATCTCTCATTGCTTAAATTGGCCTGCTGGGAGTGTGATTGCATAACCAATTTCTTTCCTATGACAAGAAAAATTTGTTGACTCTTCTCTCTAGTGATATAAAATTCGACTTGATTGGTCAATATTAAGGCTCGTACTTTTCACCAGCAAATCAAAAGCATCGTAAGAAATTTGTGGAGTCCTCTCAATTTACGCGGCTAATCTGAACGCAGCACAGTGTGCAGTGCTCTCACAGCAATTTCGGAGAGTGAAAACCGCAACGTTTCCTGTGCGTATTCAACGGCATTTAATTCTCCGACAACAGGCCGTTTATAGAGCAAAGTTTCCATATGGAATGAAACCAGTACTGATTCAATCAACTATTAGCACTTACTTTAATATTGAACAGGATGCCACTGAGAATATTGGTTGGTGTCACCACTACTGCTCTATTTTTACTATCAAATAATATTACCAACTGGTAAATTTTGTTATCATATTTCTTTTTACAGATTATTGCAGCTTTTGTTGTGCAGTATACGCCTCATCCTACATTGCTATGTTAAGCTAAGTATATGGACTAGTAATGATTGACTGGCTGCATGTCCATGGAGCGAGGATGCAATTGTTCACAAGAAGAGGACTGCATGAACCACATCAACAAGACTAGAACAAGACAGGGCCACTGGAATTTGCTTCAATACATGATGGTATGAACGGTATATTGGTAATATCACACAGGCATACTATTTACAGTTTATTATTGTCACTATCAATAAAAGTGTGGCCCTTTTGCATAATTCATGTGACTGTTCTCTTGAAATAGTATTTTGGTAATATTATTTTACTCCATTAATGTGTACCGTATAATGCTGCCACTGAAAATGTTAAAGGGACCAATCAGCATTGAGTAAATGAATTTCTGCTCGAAAATACCTCGAGGAAGCTTTCTGATTTGTCGACAACCAGACGTGTGCAAAGTAGTGATACAAGTGGTAGTAGGCAAGATTTCGTTGCTCATATGTGCTAGTTTTCAGGGTTAAAAAGCCATATGTGACCTAGAAAATATGCCGCAACCGCAGGTACTCTGCCCAGAAGTATCTCCATCACAGATTTCTCAAATGAATTCTCAGTGATTTCAGAGCCTGCAGGAAAGACCGATACGACAGCACCCGTTGTTGATTTAGGGCATGGCTGAAGGATCCCCATCAAAGTTACATGCAGCAGGAAATTACGTCATCTAGTGGAGAGCAATATCCATGTCATTCATAAGCTTTTTTGCACGTAGCTAATTTTCTTTTGTAGCTGTTATTTTTCAGTGAATACAGAGAGGAATCTAACAAATTCATTAATTCTATGCACAGATATGCATGATATAGAGATACCATCTGTCCTTTGTTTAACAAATAGGTTTCATTTCTAGTCACTTTTTACAGGGGACTGTTTTGACCGACTGTTCTATTGTTACGCCCCACTCCGAACAGGGCTAGAGGTTAGGCTAGATTTGGAAGATGGAGCATTTTTATAGTTACCTGGATGGAGAAGACTATAAAGTAAGAATGGTAATGGTAACAGATTTTTTACCATCAATATTTCATTCAAGATTCAAAATAGATCCAATTTTGACGATACAAGGTCTCTACACGATCAGATTTATTTGTCGCACTAGGCTACTTGTTAATTAGGTAATTTTTATAATGATCCCTCCTCCCATTCAAAAAAAGTATATCAATCTTTGTAAAAGTTTATGTGTCAATCACTGAGAGAGAAATGTGAACATGAAATGCTTACTACTTACTTTGAGCAAATGCAGATAAGACCTCTTCTTTATTCCATACAAAGTAAGTACTCATTTGATAGATTAATAGGATAGAATACCTGATTAATAGGATAGAATACTTGATTAATAGGATAGAATACCTGATTAATAGGATAGAATACTTGATTAATAGGATAGAATACCTGATTAATAGGATAGAATACCTGATTAATAGGATAGAATACCTGATTAATAGGATAGAATACCTGATTAACCATGAAAAGAGGAATATGGGTTTGTTGCACCATCCCTTCCCACCTCCTGCCCACCATTACCACTGAATAATGCACCCAATAAGCTGACCGTGTAGGGGATGACCCGATTCATTCCACAAGGAGCGCAACGTTAATTTAATATATTGTTAAAACCCAAGTTGACATGGTCTAGTTAAATCGCTAAGCATCTGTACAATCAGTTATAACGTACTAGCCTTAATTTTCAGTTGTCTTTTTTAGATAAGAAAGTACAGAAGAAATATTTGGAAAAGCCAATAAAATCTGTATTATATATACCTTTTTTTTTTGTTAACAAACCATTTACTTGGCATGTACCTTTTCCAGAATTGTTTCCCCTTTTTAAAAAACAAAAAAAAACCAAGCCTTCTATTTGTTTGCCTACCCTAATATTCATTTTAATATAGTGTCAGTGTCCTAACACATGCAGAATCTATATTGAAACTAGTTCAAATAGTTAAGCCATTCTGGCTACATGTCTTCGTATTGACCTCGTCTATCAAACTGAACAGGGTTGTTTGTGTTGCAAACTTTCACACCTAACGTTTATTCTTTAAATGTCTTTAAAAGTCAAGACAGCCCCGAAGAAATAACCCCCATATCTGTTCATCATTCAATCCTGTTGTATCCTGTTGAACTTTTGTGACGTAATATCATTATTGAATTAGCTGTTAATCGTCTCAAAGGAGTAAATGAAAAAGCAATTATGGGGAATCCATTCAATTTCTTTTGGGAACGAAAAACAAAAATGCAGACTGTTGTTGTTGGAGTTCAACAATGAAATGGAATGAATCTGAGGTATGATTCAGAGTTATGTAGTCGTAGTGTACTGCCCACCTGACACCATTTGAGCTGCTAAACTCAAACTTGGTGGGTTTGTTTGACTTATTGGGAGCATCACAGGTTGGTACAATAACATGCGTTGGACGTCATAATATTTTTGAAGTAAGGGGTCAAAAAGTAATAAGTGTAAGTGTGTGTCAGTGTATGTTTCTGAACAGAAAAGTGTGTCGCAAATTAACTCCTCATAAACTGTACAGCCAATTGACTTTAGACTTGGTATGGAATGTAGTGCCACCATGACTTATGATGTCATCGGGATAGAAGTCAGAGGTCATATAACCCAAAAAATTATTTTGGCCATTATCGTAAGAAAATGACAATATTGACAAAACCGTCAAACCATTTGGGATATAACATTCTGCGAGTTTGCAGCGAATGATTTAATGTTAAACGTCAAAGGTCATGTGATCAAAGGAGGTCAAATGTCATAAAGGTGAACAAAGCATGGGAATATGGACTTCAAATGTGGTGGGCATGTGTCTGGGCATAGGTTGTTGCGCCTGCGTGACCAAAGAATGTCATAGAGACAGAGGTCAAAGGTCAAGTTACCAAAAACAGCAATGTGACCATTACACGCACACCAAAAAAACAATACAGACCATAACTTCAAGCACAATCAGGCTATCACAGACTTTAATATCTACAGTCTGTTTAGTAATTTGTAAAACGCCAAAGGCCACATGCTCAAAGGAAGTAAAGACCAATACTTGGCCAAACTCGTGCACGTACCAAAGTGATCTTAAATGTGTGGTTAACCTATGTCAAGTCTCAAGTCAAGGATATTCCAGTAGCTTAAGTTGATGGCTTAACAAAATTGCTAGAAATATAAATATTAGCAATCAAAAAATGTTCTTGTTCATGTCAAAAGATGAAATAGCTGAAATTGTTGCATCCATCAGGAAGTGCTGTAGTGACTGCATTGTTTTTGCATGAATATTTATTTTGTAACTCCATGGAATACCTTCTTGTTCATACGTTTTGTTGACTGTTTGCACTGGCAACCATTGTCTGAAGGCCTCATGGAATCATTAATGTGTTTGCACTGGCAACCATTGTCTGAAGGCCTCATGGAATCATTAATGTGTTTGCACTGGCAACCATTGTCTTAAGGCCTCATGGAATCATTAATGTGTTTGCACTGGCAACCATTGTCTGAAGGCCTCATGGAATCACTAACAAGTTTGCGCTGGCAACCATTGTCTGAAGGCCTCATGGAATCATTAATGTGTTTGCACTGGCAACCATTGTCTGAAGGCCTCATGGAATCACTAACATGTTTGCACTGGCAACCATTGTCTGATGGCCTCATGGAATCATTAATGTGTTTGCACTGGCAACCATTGTCTGAAGGCCTCATGGAATCATTAATGTGTTTGCACCGGCAACCATTGTCTGAAGGCCTCATGGAATCACTAACATGTTTGCACTGGCAACCATTGTCTGATGGCCTTTGTAATCATAAATTTGTTTGCAATGGGATTTTCTACCCATTCCTTAAAATAAACAGAGGGCGCTATTTTATCGTACCTAACAATTTCCGCAAAACTAGGCAAGTTGCTGTCTGACTGCAAATCATAATAGTCATGTGTTGATCCCAACCACGATCTAGTCAATCACCCTCCATTTGTTATAAGTAAGTTCATCAGGCATGTTCACAACAAGTGAGCGCTTGCACCGAATCATGTTTCTTAAAGTCAGAGATCATTAAACTGCAGTACAGATCACACACATTAGGACCGTCTTGACAGGGCAGGCCTCCTTTCAAGAGCATCATTGTACAGCCACAAAATATTTTAAATAGACTATTAAGGGATTATAACAAAGGGGTCATTGTTTGATGGTACCCCTCCCCACCAAAAAAAAATGGTTGCGAGGATTGCAATAGTCAGCTTGTGTCAGACTGAAGGGATGAAAACAATGGTTCAACTCGGCATTCAACATTGTGGAGGAAATCTTTTGGGAGTTTGCAATTGACCATTACAGTTTATCTAGTAAAGTTTGCCCCTTTACGGTCCCATAGATTGATTTATGGTGCATTGGTATCAAGGTTTTAAATATGGAATCATTCTGCAATGGGCAATGGGCTTATAATAGGCAACAACCCTCCCCCACCCCCCCCCCTCCTCCATACCAACTACCCTGCCAAGCATCCCAATTCAATCTAGAAGCTTGGGGTGGGCATACAGGAACAATAGTTGTGGTTAGTTATTAATCAGCATCACGGTGGTGTGAATTGTAGTAGTACAAATTTAATGTCTGTTCTTTTCACTTCATTGCCAGCTTTGAAATGAAATTCTTTAAAAGCTTCACTGTAGATTGCAGTGTGGCTTGTGTTCATATAGTTTGATATGGGAAGGTATAAATATTATATGATCTACCCTTTATTAAATCTTCTGTTGCATTCTTGAAAAAAAGGTATATTTTCTTCCATAATCTTTGAGATTTTGTTTCAACTGTTAGGTGTTTGTTTGATCTAAGCACCAAACAACAAGCATATTGCCTGTCCCACCATCTTCACAATGTCAATCCAGTTACTACCTGTTTTTTTCATTAGTTATTGTTACCTCTCATCCAAGGATTGTTTATAATTCTGGTACTTTTAGGTTGCCCTGGTGATGATCCATTTTTAGACAGAAGCAGATACTCAGCTATTAAAGGGTGTGAAGACTCGCGCAAAAAGATATGTCTAATGCCACTAATCTGACCTAGTTTCAATTGAGGTGTAACAGAAGTGTTAGACACCACCATCGATCCCAGAAAATACACACACAGTTTGCTACTGTCGGTAATTAGACACTAGTGTACAGTCAGTTCATACAGCTGCGGTCAATACCCACAGCACAGTGTGCAAACGTTACAGCCATGGACATCTCAGGTCCAGCTAAAGATAACAAGGTATCATGTTTCATTACTGTCTGCATTTTGTAGCAACACTCACAAGCAACAGAAAGTTAACTTTTTCAGATGGCCGCACACGGTTTGGGGCGAGTCTTCAATGCCTTTAAATACCAATTATATCAATCGATACTGTACAGCAACTCTCGAGCACTTTTAGGTGAAGTCACTTTATAATCATAGTACTATTCCATTATCAAATCACACAATTGTATTAATTTTCAAGGCTTATGATTGAAATTTTTGTACAGAAGTTGATTTTTTTTTTCATTTTACAATTCCAATACTTTTTAGGTTTTTAGGTTGCTTTAGTAAGGATCCACTATAAAAGTGATATAAACTACCAGTTATATAAATCAATGAAAACATGGACCTTTATCCACCTAAATTGACCTAGACATTTACCTTGCGCATCGCTTACCTGTCTCCTCACAACCTCATCACTCTATGCAACGGATTCAGCAAAAGTAAGGTCACATGACATCAGAGGAGTCACATCATTGCCTTCTGGAGTATTGATAGAGGATATTCTGAAAGCAGAGACCTGGAAATCACCAACAACACTTGTACCTGTCAAATACTCTGTAGGCCGAGGCAGCGTTTGGTAGTGTGGTGATGCTAGGTCTGGTGGGCCCACCCCTCGGGCCTCCCACCAGTGTGCAGTGCTACTAAGTGCAACGGTTGTAGGGAGACAGGTAAGCGAGGAGTGAAGTAAATATTCCAAACTAACTGGTTTGGATATTTTTAAGAGTGACGAGGGTGGTGGGACACAGCCCTGACGGAGGAGTGGTCACTGAAGACTTGACACAACCTCCTTTTGGGAGTCCAGTTCACATTGCAGGAGATCAGGTGGTTTGCCATTGATTGGGCTCAGATGATCTACGACAACAATATTGCAGGTGAACCGATTTTGAACATAATGTCATGTTTTGATCCTAGGTGCAAAAAGTTACTGAAACATTGTGTGAATCTGAATTGTGGCTTTCACAAGGCTCTATCATGTAGAGAAGGGCATATGGCACACTTAGTGGGGTAGACCATTATAGCTCCATGGGTAGACGTAGAATTGTGCCAGGTCGAGCAATTTGCTCGGAAGTTGTATTGCATTGTAGAAGGTATATGTTGTGTATTTCTTGTAGATTACTCATATATGCGATGAATATCATGCATTACAGACAGTTCGTGATCGGGGTTATTACACACATGGGGTATCTTATGTACAGTGTATTTAAAGTATGGCTTGTGTGTTCAAATATATGGATTATGTGGCGAATTGTACAATGGCTATTGTCTGTTGCGTTCTTGGGATACGAACGTCGGTGAAGGTAGTTTACCCTCTGGATGAAGGTGATACTGCTCCTGGTTTTAAATAGAGAATCACTTTGAGGTAGGGAATTGGTCTCATGAGGAGGAAGGGCATTGACGGGAGAGGTCGGATCATAGAGGGCGCACAGTGTTAAAAGGTCACCAGTTCAGAGTAGAGTGTTAAGGTATTGAGGAGACAGGTCAGCTTGTCACTCGTGAATATCCAAACCAGTAAGATTTGGAAAATTTCAGTCTTCTAAAGATTGCACAACTGATTACCTTGCTGTCAATGTTACTTGAGGACGCACTTAAATGAACCCATAAATTTATGTGGCCCAAAAAATATGGCTCTTACGGCAAGAAGAAATGATCCTACTTATGAGAAGAATTTGTAAGCGTGGGGTCATAAAAATCACGATCACTTGTCTAAAGTTTTGTATAACCATTCCCATTTCCGTCCACGGGGTTGGTAAGTATATAGCTAGTATAACCATTATTATAGTTCACTCAAGCTTATAGGAATGTGTGACAACCAACTATTGCATATAGTCTGATGAATATTTTCTTACACTTAAAGAAAGAAGGTGTTTCTTCACAGTTCAGTAATTTTAGGACCTGTTTGGTATCAATATGCCAGAGAATATCATTTGTAGAAAATCGTTCTTTTTGCATTAGATGTCTGGGCAGCAAAGGGGCTGCTCCACTCTTTAGAAACTTTTGTATGATTTTTGCCGAAACAGTGGAAAGACAGAATAAGGCTTTCAAAATGTTGGATTTGCCTGGAATAAAATTTGTACTTTCAATTTGCATTCTTTCCTATGCAAATGCTCAATTTACCGATGGTGAGTAACTTTTTGTTTGTTTTTCACACTATAACAGTAAATGGAAGTTCCAACTGTAAAGAGTGTAACTATTTTCTGGAAGAACCTACTGCCACGATTAATGTTGATTACAGTGCATGTTAATGGTTTCAAGAGCCACGGAATGAGGAGAAAACGTTAAACGTATATTCAGATAGAAACTTGGTGATAAAGTAGGCCTGTGTAACAACATTCGGTCTGTCGCCGTCGAAATGATATGCTTTAAAACTGTCAAAAAGTCACCACAAACTTGATAGAACATAGGACCCATCTTAGAGGTAGTTTGCATATAGGCTACTGTGGCTTTAAATATTCATGTTCAAGACAACCAGGATGCCAACAATCAAATATTCAAGTGTATGAGCTGAGTATTAGGTCTTAATCGACTATAACTTTAGGCTGGCTAATTACTGAGGCCGTTTGGCAGCATGTTCAATTGGACGTATTCGATGTCAATTTGCATAGTCGTACACATAGTTTGTTATATTTTGTACATATTTTAAGTTCCTTTTTGCCAGTTGTGACTGACAAAGGGATAGTGTAGGAACTGCGTACATTAATGAAAGGCATTTAAATATGAGGCAGAAGCGGACGGGTGGAAATTAAAAGAAGGGCGCGTCAGGCTTGGAGTCTTTGAATCCCACTACCGCAGGGCTCCCAACTGACCCGCATTTCGCGGGTTGGACCCGCATTTTAACACCCAAACCCGCTGACCCGCGCAAGCGTCCGAAAAACCCGCATTGTAATTGTCAAGTATACATAAAAAAAAATTGCATCAAATTTTGACTTTCTATTTAGCATAATAGAGTATAAAACCTCCTTTACAGCATAATTTCAACCTCAAATTAGCCTATATTTCTTTTCATAGGGGCGAGCAGCGAACATTTTCATGCCACGGAAAAGAATGAATTATCACCTACTATTCAATTTATTGATGTTACACACAAAAAAATGCATATTTCTCAGAAAATATTAGGTGACAAAAACCTTTCTAAGTGCCACCATTTTACATGTAGGCATCACCAGGATTCCAAAAAAATTAAAAGGGGGAGGGGGACACCCCCTCCCCTTATAACCCTCCCCCAGGACGGCGATTCGTGGCATGGACCCGCATTTGCCTTCTCAAGAGTTGGGAGCTATGCTACCGATATAGAGGGAGGGGGGGGGGGCTGGGTTCTCCCTCCAGAAAAAAGGAAGACTGCTGTTGTCCAATGTTTGGTGAGGGATGGGATGGGGGCTTGGCGGGCCTTCACCCTCATGGATCCGCGATTGTGGGCTGTTCATGTCTAATCAAGCTGTATGGCTTTTTTTGTGGTAGGAAATAGCATTAACAAGGTATTGCCCAGGAAGCCGGTGTACAACTCCGGGCGCGCGGTGTCTTTTGAAAGAAAATTTGGAAATGCGACCACCGTTTGTTTGAGTAATGATCATCACAGGCTGTTACATAATTTCATAATAGTTTATCCTTTCCAGTTTTAGTACTCTGAGTACTCTAGCCATGGCATGATGACAGAAACCTCCATTATTAGTCTCGATGAAGCTTGGCGATCAATCGGGGATTTGCTCTCATTTTTTCTTCCAA
>JAIPMN010000771.1:0-16947 GCA_020650975.1 Apostichopus californicus | reverse complement strand
TTTCTGGTGACCATTAACAAGACTGAAACTTGCTAAAAAAACGTTTCAATTAAGGACACAAAATGCTTTGACCTGAGGATGGTTACTGGAACATCATTAAGAGCCTTATTAAAACAGAAATCTGAATTTTGAAGGAATTGAAAAGTATAATGACAAAAATAAAAAATTCTATTCCTTTTAAAAAAATTTTGAACTGTTAAAATGAGAGACACAGAATGTGGAAAAGAAATTAATCTGTAGTTTGTGACATATTGGAATCTTCCAAGTTGTTGGATATTCTTCAATAGCACAAAAAGTGATCACATAAACAAGTGATCACAAAACTTTCCAATAATATGAGTCAAATATATTCTTCTAGTATTGGAATCAAACCTTTAGCAGTCATCTAAACTGGTATCACACACTGTGTTATATAGCTTTCATATTTAACAACTTATGAAACTATTTTGAAGAATTTGGTATTCCCCCTTCCCCCCCCCCCCCCCCAAATTAATGGTCACGGCCACTTTTAAACCATTCTTATCCAGTTTTCTCAAATATTTTGGAAAGTTTCACCAACAGCGACACTGCTCCGCAGCTTTGCAAAATTATGGTTTGACTGTTGAAAAACTTTCTCAAAAATTGGAAAGATATCACTGCAAAAGTGTGAATTTTCAGACCATGCTCATGCTTATTGTAATAAAATGATAACAAGATTAAAGAAAGAAATAGAAAATAGATCAGTTATGAAACTAGAAAGACCTGGAGAGAAGTGAAAGAAAAGAGAAGAAAAAATCAACAACATTTAAATCAAACATCGATTCCTAAAAATATAATTTTTTAAAAAACTTTAGAAAAGCATTTTATTTAATGTTTGTAAACTGCTTTATGAACATCAGTCATGATAAATTTCATCTTTTCTTGACTGACAATTCGTCATAGTTTGAGTATCGATAACTTAAAATAAACAATCATTCTTGTAGAATATTTGTCTGTTCAAATGTTATACGATATCTTGGATTATTCTTTTTTTAAGGTTTATACTGATACATTAATGATTCAAGTAAATAGCTTACGCAGTATTGCGTCAAAAGATGCTATGCAAAATTATCAAATCGCTCTGCAAGTGCAGGGATGCATAGCAAGTTTGTACACAGGAAGACAGAGTACTTTATAAGAGACACTTAACTATTCCTGGATACATGGCTACCCATCACAACATGTACCGTTAGCCTATGTCCTGACCTAAAGGGATCACTGCTTGGCATTGATGATAGCCAGGTAACCAGTACAACGTATAGGATTATCCTCTGTTTTGATATATTGATGATGGATGGCTAGCCATCACAACATGTACTGTTAGCCTATGTCCTGACCTTAAGGGATCACTGCTTGGCACTGATGATAGCCAGGTAACCAGTACAATCTCTAGGATTATCATCTGTTTTTATAAATTGATGATGGATGGCTAGCCATAATACCTGAAGGCTTTTTCTATGTCCTGACCTAACGGGAATACTGGCTAAATATTACCACAGAACCATCACAACCTATTTTGATATATATTAACCTTAGATGCCTGACTGACATTTGTGACCACTTTTGGTTTATGAAATTCTGCCAGATTGACTGTAATAATGAAACAAGCTTTAATTTTATGATGAATTTTGTCATTTCCTGGCAAAGGTTTGGCCATAATCATAAATTGTAGAACAAATTAGTTTCATACACAGCAGAAGAAAATAATTACTGAAGACAAACTCTGGTTGTCTTGTTTTAAATCACATGTAGAGGACAATTAAAAATTTCTTTCTTCATAATTCATCACACATTTAATTGCACAAGTTTTATCTACCGGTTCACGTTGCAGTAATTTTATCATGAAAGTGTCCGATTCAAGCCACTATCCATAAGGGTGTACAGAAACAAGAGTACCTTCTTGAGATTTAAAATGCATTATTTGTGTCATCTGAGTGTCACTAGGAAAAAGTACAGAAACATTCCTGAAAGAAATGAAACTATTACGATAAAAAGAACTTTAAGCTACACAATATAGAATGCAAGTACACAGGAATAATATGTATCGTGACAACACAAAGATGAATCATAAATAGAGACATTGAGAGATATAAAGTGAAATCATTGACTTGACAGGCTAAAGAAAACAACTGTGCTCAAGTTTGTAGATCTAAGCAGGTAAATGTTAGATGAACATCATTAAAGACTGAGACCCACATAGGATAAGGATATCATACTACACCAACCAATCTTTTCACGACTCCTTTCAAAGTTTTAGCTGGAACGGACATTTACAATTTCCATGAATAATCCTTCTGACAAATGGGAGAATTTTTACGTTTTCCAGCTTGACAGACCATTTTGGATTTCACGCAGGATAATTTATACAGCATCGCATAGCAAGACGCTATGCAAAGTGGTCATATTGCTATACAAGGTCAATGATGCATTCATAGCAGTTTTTGTACGCATTAACCATAGTATTTCATATTCAGACAAAAATTCAAAACTGCGACCAAAAATTATTTGAACGCTTAATTACTCCCTCGATGATGAATGAAGTTAAGTTCAAAAGCATAAAATTACTTGGCTCTTGTGATTGGTTCATTTTAGGTTGTTACAACTGCAACCATTTCTTTAAATTCGCTGGGATTTGAATCAACAGAACACCGTACACATTCCAAGAAGACAAACTTAACTAAAACTGGTGTTCATATACAAGAAACTGAAGCCCCCAAAGTCCTCTGACTTTACTTTGCTAGTTTTTAATCAATAAGTCAGGACATAGGACGTATCTCAACAACTCCTAATGCATTTAAGGAAGCAGCATATGATCTTAAAAATGAACCATCTCTCTTAAAACTGAACCGTCTCTCTCACCTCTTCTCTATGTATAATTCCTGTGCCTCGTCGCTTCTCCCGCGGTTTCCGTCGTAGAAATGCGGTGCTTCGTCTCGGTGATTTCTCGTCGTTGTCTTTCTCCTTCTCTTTCTCCCGCTCTTTTTCTTTAATGTCATCTGTAGGACAAACAAATTAAATGATTTCTACTTGAAAAAAAAGAGTAATTTTATCTCTTGATAACTTATAGAGCCATTCAAGGATGCTATATGTTTGTGGAGACTAGCAGGATAAGGAGTAATTTTATCTCTTGATAACTTATAGAACCATTCAAGGATGCTATATGTTTGTGGAGACTAGCAGGATAAGGAGTAACTTTATCTCTTGATAACTTATAGAACCATTCAAAGATGCTATATGTTTGTGGAGACTAGCAGGATAAGGAGTAACTTTATCTCTTGATAACTTATAGAGCCATTCAAAGATGCTATATGTTTGTGGAGACTAGCAGGATAAGGAGTTAAGCAAATGAAAAAGGTTATAATCTTCTGGGAAGTCACAAAATTTTTCACTTCTTGCTTAGAAATTATCTGTTGACACTGAGCGTGGGTTTCTTTCATTTCTCTCTCTTTTGTGTGTATTCTTCAAACACTTTATCAATTCAAATATAAAGCAGGAAGTTCTGCTTCTCAGATAAATTTCTGTAATCATAACAGGGAGTGTAACTACCAATCTGCACTAATTACTAACACCATAAGCAGACCAACCTGTTTGTATCTCGGTGATAGCCTAAAAGTGTTTGAAGAGCTACTATCATTACTAACCGTCTTACTAACCGTAACCAGACATACCCCTGTTGTAATAACTTGTATCTCTGTGATAGTCTACTATATATGCTTCAAGAGCTACGTACCTGTTTTACTACCGTTGTATCTCGGTGATAGCCTTATGGTGCTTGAAGAGGTACTATCATTACTAACAGTTGCAGTTACTCTAGGCCTGGCGGTGAATGTGGCCACGGGCGCTGGTTCTGCCTTCTCCTCTGGTTTACGCAAGCTGGCGGAACTAACTTCAGGCTCCTAGTAGAAAAAAAAAGTCCCATGAGACAAGCTTTCTTTCTTAAAACTTGTGATTTAACCAAATGTGTTATTCCTTTTCTACAAAATATTCCACTAGGGGCTTCAAACTTGCTTGGCTTTACAAAAAGAGAATACCTATATCTCTCAGATGAATACCTTCAAATGAACACCTTATGGACCTTTTTGCAATAGATATTACACATGTCAATAAGTATTGCACTTTCTTGGGAGGACAAATATCACATCAATATTTTATTCCTAAGGAGAGATATGGTTAACACAGGATATATAAGTTTTATGTACTTTTATACTACTCAGTGGCTAGTCTAGGATGCCATTCAGGCAAATAGGTTACAAACTTTTCCTTTTTTACAAAGTTTATTGCCAATATTTTCCTGAAATTGGGATCAATTTTTTTATGTGTATCTAGAAATAAATGTAATCTGAATTCAAAGGAATTGCTAACTAATTTAATTATTAACTTCACCTGGGACAAATGATGTTCACATTATCGAGAGAAATCGTAAAATATTCACACTTCAATTGCCACAATGATGCTACTTAACTCTGTTGGCACCAAATTTGTCAGACATTTTCATAGTTAAAAAAAAAAAAAAATCAAATCCGTTTCCTTTTCCAAAAAATATGATATCAGGTATCATGTTTCGCCAACGGAAGGCACAATTTATACAGCAGATATCGAACAGGAAAATCTTCTGCCATCAGAATATTGATTTTATCCTCAGGATTGCTGTTCATATTAATCACCTGATTTGTGACTAAAGCAATCCAACAAGAGTGTGGTTTCTGCGAATATTTTTGTTCCCCTTTTAAAACATCACAACTACAGTTGACAATCTTGAAATATTCTGCACCTCTTCCAAACTACGACATTAACACTAAATCACTTGGCTTAAATAGATAAACAAACTTTGAAAAGAGCAAGGAAGTTTTGACTAGTTTAGTATATTGATTTAGTGGGTGTTTTAAGGTCAGGGTTGCCAATAGAAGCTCATTTGGAACACCATTTATGTGATGATCTCCAAGGGACACGGGTTGATATCAAACTTTGTCTTGTCCATCAGTGTTCAGAGAATTTGGAGGCAGGCGCACAATTGTCGCACCCATTCCTGCACTTGTGACTGACCCTTAATGTCCACGCTGGGCGGACTGGAGGTTACCTCGGCATCTGACCACTTTCCCAAATGCTGGCGGAAGCAAAGCTACCACATTCATCATCGCTGCAGTGCAGCCATGGTGAATGCAGTTGCTGCACAACGATTTGAATCGGTCGAAAGAACCTGATTGCTGGTGGGTTTCCAACCAAGAACCTACAGGTTGTCTGGTTTACTCTCTTATCTGCTACCTTCAACTTGGCTAAATTGGGATTCAACCTTTGACCTCAGAATCACAAGTCACTAGTTTGAATTCTAGCCAAACACTTAAAGTTTCTTTGCTCTTGTCAAATTCCTACTTATAGTCAGTTTTCTGTTGTTCCTTCATTTTTAAAAGCATATGAAAAAGAGAACCCTACTGCTACTGAGAGACTTACCTCTGTTTCGGACCTGCCAGGCCTCACTGGTCTTACTGCTACTGAGAGACTTACCTCTGTTTCGGACCTGCCAGGCCTCACTGGTCTTACTGCTACTGAGAGACTTACCTCCGTTTCTGACCTGCCAGGCCTCACTGGTCTTACTGCTACTGAGAGACTTACCTCCGTTTCTGACCTGCCAGGCCTCACTGGTCTTCTCTGTAAGGGATCTTCTTCATTATGTTTATCCTACCGTAAAGGTGACGTCATTGTAAGAAAGTAAGCAAAACCAAACACGTCAAATAAAAACATCATGCATCATTATTATCATCAAGTCAGTCGTGTTGGGATGTGAATCAAATTACACAATCATAGCAACAAAGATGAAAAAAAAAATGGGGGAAAAAAAACAATCAAAGTTTATAATTTTCTAATAGTGGAGAGGAAACTAGAATGTTGTTTCTAAGGCAGCATGTAAACAAGAATGACTGCAGCAGCTGCCTCAGCTAAGATGAATGTCAAACAACAGGGATTATCTATTGCAGACCTACAACAGGGATTATCTACTGCAGACCTACAATAGGGATTATCTATTGCAGACCTACAATAGGGATTATCTATTGCAGACCTGCAGAGTCTATTGTGTTGAAACTGTGGAGAACCTTGGAGTAAGTTGTATACAACTAGGTAGCAGGGGGCTGCAGCCCCCATCCCGGGACCACCCAGCATCCTACTTTTGACATGTTACCTAAAGGTATCCTCATATGCATAAGTAGCATTTATAATTCAGCTTCATTGGTTGTCTACTGTAATTTTCATCATGTGTAATATAAAACCATAAATTGTCTTCTTATCAGCCTGACCCATGTTCTCATTCAGGGATGTAGTGTATCGGCAATCAATCCCACTGACCCTGTTCACGGATGCAGTGTATTGGTATTCAATTCCATTGGCCCTCTTCAAGGATGTAGTGTATCGGTAATCAATCCCATTGACCCTGTTCAGAGATGTAGTGTTTCGGCAATTAATCCCATTGACCCTGTTCAGGGATGTAGTGTATCGGCAATCAATCCCACTGACCCTGTTCAGGGATGTAGTGTACTGGCAATCAATCCCATTGACCCTGTTCAGAGATGTAGTGTACTGGCAATCAATCCCATTGACCCTGTTCAGGGATGTAGTGTACTGGCAATCAATCCCACTGACCCTGTTCACGGATGCAGTGTATTGGTATTCAATTCCATTGGCCCTCTTCAAGGATGTAGTGTATCGGTAATCAATCCCATTGACCCTGTTCAGAGATGTAGTGTTTCGGCAATTAATCCCATTGACCCTGTTCAGGGATGTAGTGTATTGGCAATCAATCCCACTGACCCTGTTCACGGATGCTGTGTATTGGTATTCAATTCCATTGACCCTGTTCAGGGATGTAGTGTACTGGCAATCAATCCCATTGACCCTGTTCAGGGATGTAGTGTACTGGCAATCAATCCCATTGACCCTGTTCAGGGATGTAGTGTACTGGCAATCAATCCCATTGGCCTGTTCAGGGATGTAGTGTACTGGCAATCAATCCCATTGACCCTGTTCAGGGATGTAGTGCACTGGCAATCAATCCCATTGACCCTGTTCAGGGCTGTAGTGTACTGGCAATCAATCCCATTGACCCTGTTCAGGGATGTAGTGTATTGGCAATCAATCCCATTGACCCTGTTCAGGGATGTAGTGCACTGGCAATCAATCCCATTGGCACTGTTCAGGGATGTAGTGTATTGGCAATCAATCCCATTGCCCCTGTTCAGGGATGTAGTGTACTGGCAATCAATCCCATTGACCCTGTTCAGGGATGTAGTGTACTGGCAATCAATCCCATTGACTCTGTTCAGGGATGTAGTGTATTGGCAATCAATCGCATTGACCCTGTTCAGGGATGTAGTGTACTGGCAATCAATCCCATTGACCCTGTTCAGGGATGTAGTGTATTGGCAATCAATCCCATTGACCCTGTTCAGGGATGTAGTGTACTGGCAATCAATCCCATTGACCCTGTTCAGGGATGTAGTGTACTGGCAATCAATCCCATTGGCCCTGTTCAGGGATGTAGTGTACTGGCAATCAATCCCATTGACCCTGTTCAGGGATGTAGTGTATTGGCACTTCAATGTTACTAAGAGAAATCATTGGGTATCTGTGGCACTTCATATCAACTGCATATCAACGCAACACCGCAGTTTGGTATCCTTCAACTCATTCAGAAAATGTAAAATAAAGTTAGGTTTTATGATGGTGTACACGTCAAGATCAATAAAAACCCTCGGAAAATTCAAAGATATGAAAAGAAAACAAGCAATTTCCTGATGAATCTGCAGTGTAAGATCACAAAATGCACAACACAGCTTTTTCCCTCCAAACATTTTACCCAATATGTTTGAAATCCTGAGATCATTTAAACAAGCTGTGAAAGACAGAGGCGGCCTTTCGGTGATGTATCGGTTTCAAATTCAAGGCAACCAGGACTGCAAATGCGGATTTTTTTTGCTTGTAGTTAATAGTGTATGGAAACCCAAGTAACAGCAAGTTTAATACAACCACAATACTATTCTTCTGAAAGGCACCTCAACCTATTAAAATGTGTAAACAGTAATCATTGCAAACATGGAGAAGAAGGAAGTGGCAGTTAGCTTTGTGTATTTAAGCCTGGGGAGGAAGGAGGGGGGTGGGGGAGGGAGGAGGGGGGTGGGGCAGGGGGTGTTGGCTGGCCGGAGAAGAAGGAAGTGGCAGTTAGCGTTGTGTATTTCAGCCTGGGGAGGAAGGAGGGGGGTGGGGCAGGGGGTGTTGGCTGGCTGGCTGGCTGGCTTAAAGCTAAGTATTTAAGCCTGGGGAGGAAGGAGGGGGGTGGGGCAGGGGGTGTTGGCTGGCTGGCTGGCTGGCTGGCTTAAAGCTAAGTATTCACCACAACATACAAGAAAATTGCAAGAATAACTCACCAAGCTTAGAGTGGGGGTTATTTCCATTAAAGGTAGGAATATGATAGGAAAACTTTATACAGGAACAAACAAGGGTAAATGACGGTTTAACATTCGTCCACGGTTTACCTTGACCGGAAAGAGATGGGTTCACTCAAATGCATCTCAAAACAGAAATGAGGAATAGTTTCTGACAAAAATCTTTCAAAAATTACAGCAACAATGGCCCATTACCAAAAGAATAGAACAAAAAAGTAAATATTAGATAGGAATTACAAATTGCATTTTTCAATTTAAAAGTCTTCTTGAAAAATTGAAAAAAGAAAAAAAGATCACAGCAAAAGGGTTACAGGAAGGAAAGTGATTTTACCATTTTAAGAGAGAAAGAACGAAGGCATTAAGGAATGTCCTAGTTTGATATCCTTACAATACTTACAGCTAACTTGTTATCCACTTGAACCTGTAAAAATGAAAAGAGAAAAAAAACAGAAAACAATTAATTTTGCCATTTTCAAACTTGGTAATGGAAAGATATTTGTAGACATAGTTTACACCCTTGTAAGTAAATGAGATATTAATATTATGGTTACTTTCCTCAATGTTTATACCTTCTGTAACGTTCTGTTTCAACCAAAATCTAACACACCAGCAACTGCTTCCAATGTTGCATAATATATCATGCAGAGCTTCTCAGTGGCATGTTGTAAATCAGAGCAAAGATAGTTTTAGTACAATGTGTGCCACAGTGGTGTTTGCAAGGTTATTGCTGTAAAAATTCTTTGTAGAAATAAGAAGGAATATTTGTGAAATCATTCAAACCACTGGTGACTTTGACACTGACAACATGAAAGAAAAAAAAGGGAAACGATTTCACCTCCTGGTGTCAACATTTTTTCCCTCCCCAATCATCCTCCCATCTGGACTTATTTACTTTTATTAATATTTCACACAAAGAAATGGTTTCCTCTTGGCAGCAGATCCATAAATCATAACCGATGTAATCATCTCTATCGTAGAAGTTTCTGGATTATATTTGGGTCATCGTTTCCTTCTTTACAGGAGAGAATAAAAGCTTTAATTTACCTTTTTATCACCTCTGATTGAGCTGACAGCACTTTCAATATCCTCAGCGGTCACACCCTAAAAAAAAATATATAAAAAAAAACATTAAGAGAAAAGTATGAATTTAACTCTGTGAACAACTTCCCACTGTGAAACATGTGACCAGTCTTATTTTCACTTTCCATTGAAATCACTTCCATCTTGCAAAATAACTTCATAATAACTTGATATCAAAATCAAAATGACTTATAAAATAACTTCCATCTGAATAACAAAGTAACTTTGTCAGGTTACTAATAAATATAAGGTTATTCGTAAATATAATATTAGGTTATTAATAAATTTGTTATGCTATGCTCTGCCTTCTAAAATCTAGCAGCGATCTAATTTAGACACAAGAGAATGAATACTGGGATTGTATAAAGCACGGCTCAAGGCAATTACATGCATAGTACTGTTAAGGACTCAAAGTTTAATGTTGACAACGTCCCCAAAAATTCACCTCTAAATCCATTCTATTTGAAATCTAATGGACCGTTCACATTTGGCACACATCCGAAGCGCCATGGGCAGTTACTCATTCCTGAAGTAGGGCTATATAAATCTACATTATTCATTTTATTTTCATATAAACTCCACTGGTGCTTTTGTTGTACAGAGGAAGACATTTTCACTCGTTTTTCAGCATAAACTTTCCCAACCCCCTCCACACCCCCCCAAATGTTGCTGAGGTAGTGTTTTTTTCTTTCTTCCTTCATAAAGTCTTCAATATTTATTAACCATATTGCAATAGGTAAAACTTTTGTACCATATTTTGACTCAACCTACAAAATTTGTCAACAGTATGCTAGCGATGTTCCATAACAACTCCCTGGTCTGTGTAACAATAATTTGCTTATTGTAAATTGTAATCTATGTTCTCATGATTCAGGGGAGGGGAGAGGGGGAGGGGAGAGGGGGAGGGGAGAGGGGGGGGGTCGATATTCTGCCTTCTGGTGTTCTGATGATGGATAGCTGTCTGTCAATATGGAAGACATTGTTATTGATTGTTCTTGTTGCATTTCCCTATTGTGTATTTCTTTTGTGTTACCATCTGAGTATTTTTCATAGATTATTCTTTGAAAACAGGTGAATAAATGAATGATTCTGGACAAATGCCAGGTTTGCTGAATAAAGGCTTAACTTGCTCTTGGCAACTCATGGAACTGCCCTCAGCAGTGAGATATTTGTCGGCCCAATCTCTTTATTTCAAAATTTCTGTTCAATCACACAGGCATATAAAGACAGACACTGATCTAAGACTGACCTGAGTTGACCTCCTACTTGACCTTTCCCTCTTGGCCCTAGCTCTCCTTACTGTTTCTGCTTCCTCCTCTTTGGAAGGTGCCATGAATGATCTGGTGATTATGAAAGTGAATGAAAAGACATCAGTCAGTAAATAAAAGAAGAGCAAAACATCTAAGAAATAAAGATGGAAAAGATGTACAATCAGAATATTAATTAGAGAAAGCTGAATTTTTTGCACTGCACTTCATATGTTGTCAGTCAAAGAGTAAGACCAAGATGTTAAAAATGATGAGGATATAACAGATGTGATATCCTCGTATCTTGGATTCTACTTCCGAGATCACTTTATGTGTGACACTGACATGTCAAGTCTCGATGGACTGAAAACACCTATCATTATTTGGTAACACACATAAATGTCTCTTCTGAATGTATTTTGAATAGTTTTGAGAGACCGTGCTTATTTGCATTCCATGCTTATTTGCATACAAACTTCTGATATTTTGCTGACATACTGTTATATAATTGTGTGACATTGTGATAATTGTGTGATACTTGCTCATTTGCATACATACTCATTTGCATACAAAATTATAATATTTTGCATATAAAGAAGCCTACTGTTATACTTGTGTGACACTGCTATAATTGTGTCATTCTGCAATAATTGCATTTAAACTAAATTAACTTTTAATTGTTGCCTAAAGTAAGCATTTGTCACTCTGGCTAAGACTGTGTTCTCTGAAAACTGTTACTGCTATTATTCACTTGCTTAAAGCAGCATTTTGCATCCTTTTCTATGATTTTTCTCAACCTCACTGACTCCACTATGTCATAACGACATACATAACTAGCTTATCTATTTAAATCTTACTTCAAATGGTGGCATAAAAGTCGAAAATTTGCAACTTTTAACTTTGTTTTTCTCCAAGATATTTTCCGTTGGGATCCCAATAAACCTCGCCCATAATATGAATATTTAAACACTACGAGCGTCATTGACCAATACGTAATACAACACCATGTTTGACTTGTGTACAGTCTATATGGCAGTTGTACCAGGGAGTTCCAACAACTCCCTGGTTGTACCAACGCAAAGTCTTGAATCTATTTTTAGCAAACGGCTCATAACTAAACCTGCATCTCTGATTGGTTGAATTCAAACTAGTGGGTTTGGGGGAACTGTATGCGATTAATTTTAAACGTGGAATTTGTCGTGGACACTTTTCTCATTATCTGCAAATATCCTTAATTACTCGCCAATTAACGTTGTTGGCAGGGAAAAACTTGGCTAATATCTTAGTTTGCTGTTTTGTGATTGATATATATGTAAAAAACTAGATGGACATGTCAAAAAAGTAGAAAACGGCGACCAAACGCAAAATGCTGCTTTAAGAAAACTATGCAAATATATCTTCCCTGGGATCATCAGCAACCTTTGTTTTAAAATAATGACTTACACGTTTATTGAACAATCTCTGAAGATTGGCCACCAAATACAGACGGTAGCTTTTAAGTGCCATACATATGTATATTTTAGCGTTGTTCTTACTTTGGTTTTTCTACTTCTTTCTTCTCCTCTGCTATCCTGGCTCTGAGAGGTGGTTTGGCGATGGTGACTGTTTTCTTGTCCTCTGGTTTCCCAAGTCTCTCGTTTTGCCACTATTGGAGGAAGTGAGGTACACATAGAGAATAATAACAGCATCAATTTCACTATCAACAGTCACAAGAATAAATTCCACACATCTCGTGAATCGGTACTGATACTAGTATTCTAGCTTAGTTAACCCCACCCAACTGATATAGTGACATTGTTTCAATCGCAATAAAAAACACTGCCTTCACAGCCGAAAAAAGAAATATTGAGCTAGTTGAAAAGAACTTCTATTTAGGACAGGTATTTGTAAATTGCAAGACTTAAATCAGGTGTGGTAAGTCCAAAAGTCTTTCCTGTCCAAAAACACAATTATTACAAACAGTTTCCTGATCATTTCTCAGATTACCCTGACTTTCTGTTAAAAGTCACGAAAAAGCAGTACTAAGTTACCTGTCCACCAATCTTAATGTATAAAGAAATTGTCCACATGTTTCTACAACAAAACCGTTGATTATCTTTGGTAAACCGGAAAGGAGAATTTAGGCTGTCTGAATAGAAGAAACCGCATGCCACCTCTGCCCTCAATTTGTTAGCTGTAAGCTTACAATATGCATTTCTGTTCACAAACCAGTGCAGGGTTTCTCATACATTAATTTTCTATTTCACTACTTTATCTCTGTCAAATCACTGACAAGTATCCCTCCTTTTTGTAAATATGATAAAAATGATGGTAAAATGTAACAGATCCCACAGAGTGCAGATTCCCCCAAACTTAACTGGTTTGTTGGTGATGTTATCTTGAATACAGGTCCTAGCTGCCATCAGAAAAAACTTCACCATAAACTTTAAAACCAACTTGTAAGATTCCAATGGATGTACATCACACTAGAAAAACAGTTGTGAGCCTTGAGGATGGTATATTTGGAAGGAAGAGGTAGTAGGTGTTATGTGGGGGCAACTGTTGTAGGCTAGGTAGATTAAGTGCATAAGTAGAATGGAGAGGAGTCAAGTAGATTTTACCTTATTATCTGTACTAGTCTTTTGTTCAGCTATCTTTGGCGCTGAGGCCGATCGTGGTAGTCTCTCATCCGGTTTCTTTGGCTCCGGTAATATCGTGCTGCCGGTTTTCCTGAGTCCGGTCCTCCAGGCTGGCGTTTCCGCTTCTTTGGAATCCTGTTTGGCCGGAGCGAGAGGCTTAGGTGAAAAACTTGGGAGCTGCAAGAAATGAGAACAAGACAAAACGAGAAAGTAGGAACAACTGATCATCTCCAAATTAGGAATTAAATAAACATAAATCTAACATCTATGTTTCATTATGGACTAAAACATTTATCATTTGAAAAATACTCGAAAATAAAATTATTATGGGCTTGAGGGCTTGTTGCATTAATTCAACCTTCCTTTGCTATCAAAGTTAGCCAATTGGCATGGTTTGATCTCTGATAGCATCATTTTGCTTTAATCTCTCTTACATATTTTGTAGTAACAAAACACTTTCCAAATCCATTCTTTTATTGTTGATACATTCTTCCAATGATCATGTCTTCTAGAGAGACTTACTTTCGTCGCGGTACGACAAAAATTGTTGCTACATTCAAGGTGTCTAAGAAAACACTTGCTTGTTACAGAAATATTTGCCCACACTGTGCTATTACTGCAAAACTATTAAGCAAAGCTCCCTCTATGTTAAACCCACAAGAAATTGAAAAACAATAAGGGCTAAATGTAGTCATATCTCATAGCCCACCCACAAATGTTTTCCTGAGTTTAACTGTGGGTGGAAAGGGTATTGAATGTTGATGGCTGAACCTTTTTGTTGTCTTCTCTTCAGGGTAAGCAAAAGGGGGATGGGGAGGAGGAAGAAATCAAGGAAAACAAGGATGAACAAAGGGAAACTAGCTAAGGGATTTATTTTATCTCACCTCTTTTATTCCTTTAGCAGGGGATGGGCGGGGCTTTACTATAAACAGGGGGTAGATTTGGAAGTTTTCAATTTCTATAAACCGGGGGTAGATTTGGAAGTTTTAATTTTTGTATTGGCTCTGGCTTTCTTAAGTTCCTATTAGAGGGGATCTTGCCTCTCTTTTAACACCAGCAGGTGATGGTAGGACTTTACTAACAGGGGGTAGATTTGGAAGCTTCCTAGTTTGTTTTAGCTCTGTTTTTTTTCTCTTCAATTCTTTAACAGGGGATCTTACCTCTTTTTTACCACCAGCAGGGGATGGTGGGGGCTTACTAACAGGGGTTAGATATGGAAGCTTCCTAGTTTGTCTTAGCTGGTTTTTTCTCTTCAATTTCCTTTAACAGGGGATCTTACCTCTCTTTTAACACCAGCAGGGGATGGTAGGACTTTACTAACAGGGGGTAGATTTGGAAGCTTCCTAGTTTGTTTTAGCTCTGTTTTTTTTCTCTTCAATTCTTTAACAGGGGATCTTACCTCTTTTTTACCACCAGCAGGGGATGGTGGGGGCTTACTAACAGGGGTTAGATATGGAAGCTTCCTAGTTTGTCTTAGCTGGTTTTTTCCCTTCAATTTCCTTTAACAGGGGATCTTACCTCTCTTTTAACACCAGCAGGGGATGGTAGGACTTTACTAACAGGGGTTAGATTTGGAAGCTTCCTAGTTTGTTTTAGCTCTGTTTTTTTTCTCTTCAATTCTTTAACAGGGGATCTTACCTCTTTTTTACCACCAGCAGGGGATGGTGGGGGCTTACTAACAGGGGTTAGATATGGAAGCTTCCTAGTTTGTCTTAGCTCTGGTTTCTTCAATTTCCTTTAACAGGAGATCTTACCTCTCTTTTAACACCAGCAGGGGATGGTAGGACTTTACTAACAGGGGTTAGATATGGAAGCTTCCTAGTTTGTCTTAGCTCTGGTTTCTTCAATTTCCTTTAACAGGGGATCTTACCTCTTTTTCACCACCAGCAGGGGATGGTGGGGGCTTTACTAACAGGGGTTAGATATGGAGGCTTCCTAGTTTGTCTTAGCTGGTTTTTTCCCTTCAATTTCCTTTAACAGGGGATCTTACCTCTCTTTTAACACCAGCAGGGGATGGTGGGGGCTTTACTAACAGGGGTTAGATATGGAGGCTTCCTAGTTTGTCTTAGCTGGTTTTTTCCCTTCAATTTCCTTTAACAGGGGATCTTACCTCTCTTTTAACACCAGCAGGGGATGGTGGGGGCTTTACTAACAGGGGTTAGATATGGAGGCTTCCTAGTTTGTCTTAGCTGGTTTTTTCCCTTCAATTTCCTTTAACAGGGGATCTTACCTCTCTTTTAACACCAGCAGGGGATGGTGGGGGCTTACTAACAGGGGTTAGATATGGAAGCTTCCTAGTTTGTTTTAGCTCTGTTTTTTTTTCTCTTCAATTCTTTAACAGGGGATCTTACCTCTTTTTCACCACCAGCAGGGGATGGTGGGGGCTTACTAACAGGGGTTAGATATGTAGGCAGCCTAGTTTGTTTTAGCTCTGTTTTTTTCCCTTCAATTTCCTTTAACAGGAGATCTTACCTCTCTTTTACCACCAGCAGGGGATGGTGGGGGCTTTATTAACAGGGGTTAGATATGGAGGCTTCCTAGTTTGTCTTAGCTTTTTTTTCCCCTTCAATTTCCTTTAACAGGAGATCTTACCTCTTTTTTACCACCAGCAGGGGATGGTGGGGGCTTTACTAACAGGGGTTAGATATGGAGGCTTCCTAGTTTGTCTTAGCTGTTTTTTTCCCTTCAATTTCCTTTAACAGGAGATCTTACCTCTTTTTTACCACCAGCAGGGGATGGTGGGGGCTTACTAACAGGGGGTAGATTTGGAGGTTTCCTATTTTGTACTGGCTCTGGTTTTTTAACTTCTTCTTCCTCTTCTTCCTCCTCTGAGCTTGACGTATCCGTTTCGCTTTCACTGGAACTTGACGATTCCATTGTTTTCTTGTCCTGCGAAGAGAACAGTGATGATAGTGATATGAGATGTTTTCTGACAGTCCTACTTCACCTAACATCTAAGAAGAGTTGCATTTGCGGTTTTATGACAAGAGAAGCCTTTGTGAAAGTATTTGAAACATCTGTTCCTTTTCATTTCCTTCAGAAAGATTTCTCCGCATAACCCCAAATGAAACAAAAATTTGTGAAAATGAGGATGGTTGTTTCCCGTTTAACAAAGACCTGGACAAAATCCGCCAAAATTTTGTGTACTGAATTACAAGATTCACGAGTAAGCGGTTACCTCCGAATTAAACAGTAACCAGGAAGTTTAATCACTTGGCTTTGTTAGCATAACGTAAAGTCTGAAAAATCATTGCCAAAAATATTTGCTGATGGAGGCAAAGCCGTTAAAATTACAGTAACTTAGAGAACAAGGAAAAAATGAATCACACTATGAAGATAATAAAGTGTTGTATCAATTTGAAGAAATAACTTACTGAACACAAAAAAATGTAACTAAACTACCTAAACTACAGGCTTCAGTCTCCTAAATGCAAGAATTCCTATTGAAAGTAGCAGTGTCATCTTCTAAGAGTAGGGGGACAGAGTAGGGGGGAAGCATAGGGGGACAGAGTAAGGAACAGAGTATGGGGAGAGAGTAGGGGGAGAGAGTAG
>JAIPMN010000770.1:0-26653 GCA_020650975.1 Apostichopus californicus | reverse complement strand
CTCCCCTATCCCTTCCCTATCCCTCACCACCCCCATCCCTCCCCTATTCCTCCCCTTTTCCTCCCCTATCCCTTCCCAGTTTGTGTCTATTGACATGTGAGTTAACCACGATCAAGGTCTGGTGGGTGAATCAAATGATGCCAATATGAAAGATACTGTAAGCACAATAATTATTTATTGTGATCACCAAATGTCTAGATACACTCATGGACATTATACAGACACTTCAAATACTCCATACTCACAGTAGCACAAAACTGACACACTAGCTATATATAGCTCTACTTCAGTGGGAAGGTCAGCAGTAGTAATATATTAACCATGTGTAATTTAAGTTTATGGTGAGGAGCTATGTATATGACTTACTGTAGCTATGCCATGGCTGTATAAACTCATGATTGCTTTGATAACTCTCATAACAATGACAGGAAGTTCTCTAAAGGATGTGACTTGGTTAGGGTCACTCTTACTATGTACATTGTACAGTACACACCTCACGTTGTTAATTATAACAGATGGCTGCATACATAATAGAGAGATGGTCTTTAACACAAGAGCTCTGATTCAGGACTGTACATGTATGTATAGTATACACACATAATCCCTGTCCACACAGACTCGCAGAGATGTTATGTGTGACAGCATTTCTCTTGTCCACATAAACCTATACATAGATTGTATGGCTATAAGTGTAGTAAGCACTCCTTTCTGTCAAATTGCTCACAGTCCATGCAGAACAGCTCCTTTGTGCACGTAGACCTAATCTTTGTATTGGTCATCTTAATTGTCAGGTAATTAGTGATAATGATTAGTTTATGCCTTGGCAAGTTCAAAGGCCCAATACTTAATGATAAACACTGATAGCAAATTTTACTACTATTTTATGTAGAATCATGTACAGTGCTTAAAGTGTTGCTCTCATGTCTTGCAAAGGCAGAGAAAATATGTATGTTGATAGACAATTTTTGCATTGAGGAATTCAAATTTTGCACAACTTTGCCAAATTTGACCAAACTAAAAATAGAAAAAAGGTGGACCGAGAGTGTGAAAAAAAACAGTTGGTTTGATTCTATGATATTATGACAATTACTGGCATGACTAATTCAACTTCATTGCTATCAGTGTGCAGTACTACTTTGCTCAAGTCTTTAATTTGACACTGTTATTTCCATCTCCTGGGGAATTTACTCAAGCTAATAATATCCAGAGAAATGCCCAGACAATCAGATATTTACTTCGTTCCTCGCTTACCTGTCTCCTCACAACCTCCCTTTATAAGAAAAGGATACTTATCAAGGCTGTAAAAGACTGTAGTAACGTTCTGAAATCCCAAAGGATGTATAGAAGGTAAAAATCCAATGTATCCGGGCAAATTCCGTAAGATTTACTATCCACTACGAAAACGCATTTGTAGACACTTTGGATGGTAGAATGAGAAGGAAGGGCAACGACCGGAGGAGCCAGTCGTTGCGGGTGCACAGTGTTAAAAGATTACCAGGGCATACTAGACACGGAAGAATGAGGTGCTAAGGTTGTGAGGAGACAGGTAAGCTCGTCACTCGTAAATATCTAAACCAGTAAGTTTTATGATACTCAAGTTCCCACCATGGGGGGCGTTCCCAGAGCCTTTGAAATATAATAGATTTTCACTAATTTACCTTTGATTCCGGGGGCCTGCCTACAGGTTAGACACAAGGATTCACCCTGAGGTATCTGCCCAACAAGTTTAAAGACAAACAGCCCAGCAATTTAGGAGGAGTTTTTGACACAACGTTTTACACACACCCACCCACCCACACACAGACTCGTTTTGACTCTTCCCTCATTCATGGACTTTCGGTAACCCTGGGGTACCCCACCATGAACAACCCCCTAGCTACTCAGGAAAATTATCCATTACCATGACAACCCTTGCTATGGCAACTGACATAGCTGTACTGTATATATGACCCAACTGGCAAAGGAACTACAATATCCCATCCTCCCTATGGGAGTGATGAGATAATAAGTGATTGCTAACATGAAACTTAACAAAAATATGTGTTTCAACTACAGTATACTGTGTGCCATATGTACAGAAACGTTCCCAAGTAACCTAAGTTCATAGAACCCAGTCAGGGCTCAAGTACTTTGAATTCTAAAGGTGTGTGCAATCAGTGTTGTCTCCATTCATACACTGCACTAGTTATGAAAGTACACAAATTTATCTATACATACATAAATGTACTGTACTGTATATACCATTGATGCATGCATGCATGCTTTAACCACCATATCACGTTAACATGTGTATTCCTGTAACTACTTATGCCACTGATTTCTCTGTTATGTCTGAGCCTTATAGTTATCACTAATTAGTATAATAACATATTCACGACGAGGAGTTTAATTCGTTCGAAAAACAATCTGCTCTGTAAATATGCATCTTTTATAAAATCATTTGATGGAAGTAATTTGTACCGTTCCTGGTCGTGTTGTTTCGTCGTGGATTGTGTGTATATATATCATACTGCCATTCTATAATTACATTATTTGTGCCCTAGTTGAAATACGATGTTTTTCTGGTCTCCCCTTTTTTTTCAACTAGCTTTGTTGAACCTTTAAAGGGTTTCATTGCCATCATCACACATACATACTGTTTGTTAAAATTTTGTACTGTGCAAATAAAACAAATTAGAAATAAAAGGGAATTACTTTCCATGTTACTACTGAAGAAAGATAAATTTATCGTTAAAGGAATAGTCCAGGTCAAAATTTATTTTTGATATGTTAAAGAGGAACATTATCTAAGCATTCTGGTGAAATTTGCATTCAAAACCTATTTACCGTTTTTGTTATCTGACATTCTACCAAAAGTGGACTTGAAGCAAACAGGTGTGATGTCATAGTTGCATACTGACAAATAATGTTTTTTTGAATGCAAATTTCATCAGAATGCTTAGCTTATGTTCCTCTTTAACATATCAAAACAATATTTTGACCTGGACTATTCTTGTAAAAGCATTGCAACTTTCAATGGTAGAAATTCTAAAAGCTGTCTTGATTGTGTAAAGCTTTCTTCCACCTCCCTGCCTCTATCCCCCCCCCCCCGATCTTTTCCCCTCCCTCTTCCCTTCAAGTGTTACATATCTGATACGTTTACGATGATATGGCATCCTGTTGTCATTTGGGAAGAAAGAGGATTCACTTTAAAGCCAGGCACTGACAGTTGCTCATCCAAGCCCAAAGCAATGCATGTTTCTTTCGTGAAGGAAGGCTAGGAAAATGCAAAGTGAAATAACAGAAAGCGGCAATTTTATGGAAATTTGACCAATTATCTTAATCAGTGTCATCTCATTGGTGAGCTGAATCTTTGATTTTGCCAGATTCAAAGTCTTTGCAGCAAAACAAAAAAATCTGGTCGTAGATAAAGGCTGGTTGAAAGGTATTATAATCGTCTGTTTGGCGGTCTTTCAGTCTGTAAACTATAAAGACAAATAAAATATTCTGTCGGGGGAAGAGTCGTCGTGTGTGACGACAAAATGGATTTTAAACTACTGTAAGTCTCTGTCATTTGTTTGATGTACGTACAGAGCTGAATATTGTATTACAGTATCTTGATATAGTAAATTACATTTCTACTGTATACAGTGTAGAATTGAAGACATTTAATTTAGTAATAGGTTTAGTACTGTAATGAGACCTGCACTTAATTGTCCAACTGGAATGCAGAACTTCACTGTTCAACAGGTAGTTACTAGCCAAACAGGAATGTGTTGACTGTTTACAAGTGTTCAATGTGTTAAAGGTATAGGTTTTTGACTTTTTGTGTACAGATACATTTTTAGATTCAACAAGAATTACTGGTCAAAGGCATTGTGCACTGCAACAGGACTGTGTTTACTGAACAGGGACCATGTACTGTACAGTAGTACTTGATAGGAATGTGTAATGTAACTTACAGCCTCTACCATATATGTAAATATACAACCGGTGTGTGTCCTGCGTACATATATTATATAGCACATTAGGTATGTGCTTACTGTTTACATAGGAATGTGTTTACTGTTTACATACATGAAGTGAAACAAGAATGTGTAACTGTTACAGGTATATTGCAATACAACAGTAATTTGTGTTAATTGCCTACAGGTATTTTGTACTACAACAGGGATGTGTTAACTGTTGATAGGTATTATGTAGTTCAACAAGAATGATTTACTGTTTAATAATAATAACAACAACAACAAAGATTTATAATGCGCACATATCCACCCAGAAAAAGGGCTTTCAATGTGCAAAAAACAATGAACTCCCTCAAAATTAATGTAAAGCTTGTAGCATAAGGTGAGTTTTCAGCTTCATCTTAAAGGAGGAGTCACTCGTAGCCGTCTTGATTTCAAGTGGTCACATATTCCCCAATAGCGGTGCTGTGTATTAAATACAGCAGGAATCTGGTTACTCTTTACAAAAGAAATTGTTGATAATTTGTTGCCTAAGAAACACCTATTACTGTAGTACAGTAATTGCACTTTAATAATCTTCACTTAAACTTGTAAAAACCTGCAGGCTATTTTATGTTGACTTCGAGTATGGTGTTGCCATATTAAAATGTTATTGGAAGGTCAATGTACCATAAAAATAACATTTTTGTTTTAAGATAGCCTCACAAAATTGCAACAGGTATGATTCAACATAGGTTACAGGATTGCTAATGAAACAAAACATTACAAAGATTTGTGGGAAGAAAAAATGTCCGCAACTTAAGGTTTAAATGTTTAACATCTCGCTAGTTAATTAGAAACAACCGAAAGATTGCTAACGACTCAGTTAATCTCTTAGTTTATGAATGAGCTTGGGTAACTTTCTGATTATGTGTGAATATTAAGTGCATGGTGTTTTCTATAGTCTCGGTTTGACATGAAGTTTACAACCTAAAGCCAATGATAGCTTTCATTTACAAGAGTGCATTGCCATGTTCTGTTTATATCAAACCCAATATTGGCTGAACTATGATCTGTCTTACATTCAGGAAGTAGAGGACCAATATTAGTAATATTACTCATTGCCCTTGGGATGGTAAGGCTGTATAGTTGAGAAAGCTCCATGGAAGCTTGCTGTGGTAGTAGCTAGTAGGTACAGCGACCTTTATTAAAGGAACATCATGTACTGTAGGATATGTATATGAACCTCCTACAACATGTAGTAATATTATTTAGAAAAATATCATATATTCATATAAAATTTGATAAATCATTTACAGAAAAGGAATTTCTACCGTATAATAAGTCTTTCAACATCAGAAATGTGTTCCAATTTCACAACCTGATAAATTTGACTATGCTAGAGGAATTCTTTCTAACTTGCTCTGCTGTCTCACATGTCACATGACATGTCACATGACGTGTCACATGTCATGTCACATGACATGTCACATGTATACTGTATGTGTCACCTAATAAGTATCATTTGCTGAAACTTTACTTTGTCTGGAGTGACCTGGTATATACCCCTTTAGCCACCATATTGAGAAAAATTCTTTTATTAAAATTAACAGCTTTAATGAATTATTTCAAGCTATATATAAGCATCTACAAGGAAAGTGAGACTTCACTACAAGTCTATTGTGAACTAAGGGGGAGATGAGGATGGATGGGGGGGGGGGTGTGTGGGAAGCAAATGATCAGAGCAGGGGTGAGACAGGAAGCACAATCCGTCATACGTCAAATTTATGAAGAAAAATGTGAAGCAAAATCTAGCAAGAAATTTAGCAAACTTTGGTTACAAAGGAAAACTTGAAAAGAGAAACTTGAAAAACCAAACCTAACAGATTGAGAAATCTGAGCACTTATGAAACGAACTGCAAATTTTTCTTGAAACTGATCCTCTCAATTTGTGTTTCATTTGTTTAATTCTAATTATCTTCATTTTGTTTCAAAATTCTTTCACAAAATGCTACACAACTAGCCAAATTTTATTTGAATGATTCATATAACTTTTAATGCCACAAATATTTAATCTGATTTTGTTTGTTATTATTTTTGTGTCAATAAAAATCTCATTGAAGCGTATCACTTTTCTTTTGCAGTTTCACACAATTGTAGCTGACGTTTTATGGAATCTCATTCCAGAAGAGGTTAGTGTTTTAAAACTAATATTTTTTTTTATATGCACTGTAATGCACACCATGGAATACTAGAAAAACCTGTGGTAATAACTCACTTTATCTGTGGTTTTGTTTTTCTCTTTCAAAATGGCAAATATCACTTATTGCTCAATACATAATTTATATAAAGCAATCTGTTTTGCATAAATGAAATTAACCATAGTAAGCAGCCCTGTATGCAGGATGCCAATGGGATGGTGAGTTGACTGATGATGTGGACCCATTCATTAAACACTCTCATTAAACGCTCTCCTTGGGGAGGAATGTTTTTGTCTTTTTTAGTAAAATTAAGGGGTGCTTAGATGAAAGAGGGTACTATAATTTGCTGCCATATGAACTTGTTTTCAGAAATTTGATCCAGTGTAAAATCGTGACTCACAGCTTAAAAACAGCTACAAAATAAAAAGAGAAGGGAGAGGGGTACATATGCACTTGTCACCTCCCCCCTCCCCCCTGGATGTGTCCTAAGATGACAAATAGTGATTAGATCAGCTGGCAGGATACCTTGCTTATCTTGAAGCAGCTTTTTTATGATTATGATAAATTTGTTGATCTACGTATTTGGTGCTAAAACTATCATAGCATATATAACTCATGAGCAATTTTCATTTCAAATAATGATGAACCTATAATAATGATTTGAAATTTGAAAAACCTTGAGAAAGTTCCAATTTATATTTGATATATACAGGGAAAAAAAGGGTTTGGTTGCCAGAATGGGTGACAGAAATCAAGTAGAATAATTTATTACTTGCTCATTCAACCCTTGATTTGATTAAAAACATTGGGAGTGTCTCGCCGGCTTAGTTCGATAGATTTCCACATTTTTATTCTGAGCAATTCTCAACAATTTTCAAACTCTAGTGCTCAAATTTGTGTGACAGTTTTTGAAATTTTGTTATTTCAAAAACCAAATACCATGGATCATGTGCTCTTTCTATATATCTTTGCACTGGTAAAGCAATTTCATCATTTTGCCAGATAAGTTATTTCCTAAAACCCCAAAAAAGAAGTAAGTTTTGCTATTACTAGCTGCTGGCAGAATTGTCAGTGTTCGCAAGCATCATATGAGCGCAATTTGGAAGTTTCATTGCTTCTGTAGTAGCATGGTGAACGGCGCTTCCCATTAAACTCTGTACATACATCCATCGTGCTCATATGCTGACAGAATCCTACTTTCACAATTCTATATTCTATTCTTGTCTTTGATTTCACTCCTCACTTACCTGTTGCCACACAACTGCTGCATTCTTCCTTCTACAGTGTCTTGATCCATCTGGTAATCCTTCTAGCACTGACCCTTAACCTGGTGACCGGCCACTTCCAGGCTTCCACCTTCATTATCTTTTGAAGAGCTTCTGGATCTATAATCCTAACTTCTCGGTAAGCCCAATCAAAAGTTTTGTGAAAGCTACAGTATTCGGTGAGACAACTTGCCATATTTTACAGAGGATAATTATGGTGCTACATTATTGCGATACTTTCCAAAAGGTTTTGCAAAATACAAAGATGAGATATTTGATGGTTAAGAATGACTTCTGACCTTTAGAGGCAGAAAAAAACTCTGCAAATGACTGTACTGCCAAATACATAAGAACACAATTTTCTTGAGGGAAGGGGATGAGGATGGGGGGGGGGAGTAAGAGAGGAGGGTAGGGGATGGGGAGTGGAAGGAAAAATATTTTTGCGACTCTCTTGACTCATTCTTATTCCACTTTTACTGTAGTCATATACTGCCAGAGTTAATTCTTGTTTTACTTTCTGCTCAGGTGGCAAGCAAAAACAAGTTGAGACCAAATGTTTTATCAAAACAATTTAACTTTAAAAACTATACATTGGAAAAGAACATGGTACCAAGTTGATCTTTTGTGTACATTTCTCTTGAAAGGAGTTCACAGACATAACACATTTATGAATACAAATCGGAGTAAAAAATTTGGTTTGAAAATTAAGCAAGTTGTTTCCACGTTGATATATGTGCAAACACATAAACAGATCTACAAATCATGGAAAGTGCTATAAATAATGCTTCAAGAAAAACAGCAAATTTAGATTCTAGTTGTTATGTGAATCGATACTGTAGCCTATAGTCAGACTATGTATGAATAAAGTTTTCCCTCAACCCTAGGACAGACATTTTACAGTAATAGAGCACTGTGTACTTAAAACAACAAGTATGATTTGAGTTGTTAGGTGAATCGAATACTGTAGCCTATAGTCAGACTATGTATGAATAAAGTTTTCCCATAACCCTAGGACAGACCCTTTAATAAAGTTCTGCGTACTTTAAACAACAAATATGATTCTAGTTGTTAGGTGAATCGAATACTGTAGCCTATAGCCAGACTATGTATGAATAAAGCTTTGCCCTCAACCCTAGGACAGACCCTTTAATAAAGTGCTGCGTACTTGAAACAACAAATATGATTCTAGTTGTTAGGTGAATCGAATACTGTAGCCTATAGTCAGACTATGTATGAATAAAGCTATGCCCTCAACCCTGGGACAAAACCTTTAATACAGCCCTGTGTACTTAGAACAGCAAATATGATTCAAGTGGTTAGGTGGATGGTCGAGTACTGTATCCTACCAGGAAGTTAACTCGTACGCAGAGTCCCGGTTCGGTTTCATATTTCGGGCAACAGCAGACAATACACATTGATTTAATACAATATACATTTAGGGGGAAGCAGAAGGGAGTAATTTGGGATGTAACAGTGGGGAGGTGGTGTGATGATGGGGTTTGAACATTGAGGACGCCTTTTATTTCCCTCCCCCCTCCCCCAAGTTTTCATCGTGATTGGGATTGCCCACTGGTAACAAACAGTTTTTTAAGAGTCAAGCTGATGGTACAACAATCGTAATTTATTCATGTTGACCTATTGGAGAATCCATGGTCAGCTGGAAACAGTTTATTTAAGGTATAGTTGTTTGTTTATCCAGAAGGATTTACTACACTATGAAGGTATATATACTGTGTACTCCAAGGGTAGACCTACGTAGGACAACAATTGTACATACTATGTACTCGAAGGGTAGACCTACTGTACGTAGGACTGTGGTACATACTGTGTACTCGAAGGGTAGACCCACGTGGGACGGCGGTACATACTGTACTGTGTACTCGAAGGGTAGACCCACGTAGGATGGTGTTACATTCTGTGTACTCCAAGGGTAGACCTTCGTAGGGCGGTGGTACATAATGTGTACTCGAAGAGTAGACCCACGTAGGACCACGGTACAAATTTGAACATCTATTTGAAAAAAAGAGGAATTCGAGACCTGTTTTTCTCTTCCTTGTTAAAAAAAGTGTTAAAAAGTATTCCATATTGTTATTTCCTACCTCTCACGAAGCATTCGTAGGATTGATGCGTTGAACAACAGTAATTGGTGTCATTACTTTAAGCAGGATAGACAAACTATTGGAAACATGTCGGGTGAGTCTTGAGTCGATTTAATCTAGCCTGTTTTTTTTTTGGTTTTTTTTGCAATATAGCAACTTTTGGTGAATAGTTTTCAGTTTCTTGCAACTTTTTGTTTTATTTTTGCTTAAATGTTTATAAATTGGCACTGCTTGTTGTGTTTGTATAAATATAATGGACATTGTGATGACGTTGAGGGTAATTTTCGTTCCCTCCATCCCTCCCACCCACCCACCCACCATTTTCTTTCTCTTATACCCATCCACACAGAAATTCACAACTGATCTTTATTTTCAAGACACTGTAGCTGCTAGCAAATCTTTATATTTTTTAGTTTAGTTTTCTCTTAGAGTTATTATATTGAAGCAGTTTCTTTTGAAGGAAGCCTCTGGTTAGAACCCAACCTGTTCTGTATGTGATTCTGTCTGAACACAATTTGAAATGACTGAAAGTGTATGTTAAACGTAAGTTTGGACCATACTGTTTTTGAATGATTGATGCAAAAATATTGAAATGATCCTTACAGTACAGATTCCGAAAACAGTACACTTCTTTAATTGAAGAATCAGAGTAAAATTTACTTTTAAAAAAAACTTTTTTTAAATTTACTTTTAAAAATTTACGTAAAATTTATTCCCTCTCTTACCTGTCTCCTCACAACAGTTGCACTATCAAACGTTGTTTCGTCCGACTCGTTTGTATTTTGGAAAGTTAGACTTGTTTCATAACTAGGTAATTATTTCCAGATTATTGACCATGAAAGGGTTGTTATTACTGAAAGTTAGAATGACATGCTCCTCTTCTAGAAAATTTGGTTTCTTTACTAGTTAGTAACTAGTTGTTTCTGCATGGCACTATTATTGGGGATATTCCATTACGATTTACGTGAAAGTAAAAATGATCAGAAAAAGAATTTCTGGGAAGTCAGTCTCAGTGACAGAGATGCACAATAATAACTATTAAAAATGTACTGGCATTTCTTTGTTTTAGTTAATTTGCTCCTAAACATATTAACCATAATGACTTGAAAGATCATGAATATTTGTTTCCAAATTTTAGCTGGACTGAAACTTTTTCAAAATTTTCCCTAAAACAATTTTCAGGAAGTTGAGACTTATTGAGATTTTTCCTGGACATTGAAATGTTAAATGTCTCAATGAGAACAAAATTTGATTACATTTAATTTGATTTGTTATATATTTATTTTTAACAATATTTTTCCCACAAAATTCCCCACATACTGAAGTTCGTAGCCATTAATAAACTTTTAAAATTTAAAATTTAATTAAAAAACTGTTGATATTTCTTATTTTAATTTGGAAAAATTAGACCAGAAAAATGTAGCTGCAGAACTAAGAATTTTATATCTTGTAAGCTGCCAGACTGCCAGTTTTGTCTCTTATATATGCTGCTGTTTTTTGCAAAATATAATATGCAGGGAAACCATTTTATTCTGTTTCTGTGTTTGATTTGTACATTCATGTTATTTGTTTTGAATGTTGTGAACTTTGAAACCGCTGTTACACTATACTCTGGCTGTTACTGAATGTATTCTATTGCTGTTGGGAACAATTCTTTCTTCAAAAAGTTTTTTTTTTTCTTGATTGTGTAATGTGAGAATATTTCATGAAACTTACTAAAATTTCTGATACTAAATATTTGCATTAACTTCAGGAGTGAGTAAAGGGGTTTTTGGGGGGGGGGGCAGGGGTTAGAATTTACCTGGGTTTTCAAACCATGACATTTCATGTTCATGTGTCCTGTCTCTTGTAAGGTATGATGTGTCACAAGAGGTTTTTTCATGTCCGTTGCAGCTTTTAAAGTGGTGGGATATGATGGGAGAGTAACAATAAAGTTAGCTGTGATATCACAATGTGATATCTCACGTTCATCTCTCTTTCCTTGTGTATGGTATGGTACATGTTAAATAAAGGCTTTACAGTACATACCTGCAGGGATATAAAAGGGAACATATAACATGAACTTAACCTAGAAATGTCTAACCGTGACATCTCAACTTCCATCTTTCTTGCCTCTACTTTGGTATATTATATCAAGACAGGTTTGAAATTTATAAAGAGTTATAAAAAAATAAAACGAAGGTTTCCGTCTTCGTCCTTGCCTCATCTTGTTAGTGTTGAACAATGTTCGTAATTATGACGCGCGATTCCCGCAATTTATCTAGAGGGTCCTGTAAAAATACTTTTTTTTGGGGGGGGGGGAAAGTTCCTGCAAGAATTCCTGATACTTCCTGTAACTTGCACCATTATACTGTAGTTACAAAACTTGCCAATAGCAATCTGGATATTATCAAGTTTTTTTGAGTTTTGTAAGGAATTATTTGATTGGTTAAATAGAAAACAACAAATAGAAAACACTGGCTTCGTTAGTGCGGCACTGCACAGTGCGTATTGTGTGTATTGGTCGCAATGGTTGACCATGTGTAGGCCCTATTCCAGTGTATGTACTATATGGGTGCTAAATATTGGTACGGGCATATGTAGGCCTACGTACATCTTACTACTAGCATCATGAAACCCCCCCCCCCCCCAGACAAAACTTGGTAGTTGGGGAAAATCCCCAAAGTTTGAATCCCTCCAAATAAATTGAATGTAGGAATTCCCCTTTTTAACATCCTAGTGCTAACACTGTGGTTGACATGACAAGTAGGCTTTTTACCTTTGACCTACATGGCTATTTGGAGTGATGGGATAAAGTAGGGAAAGTAACTGTTTTCATGTTTCATATCCCTTTCCCTCTTGTTAGTTGTGGTGGGATGTTGGGTCTGTTTAGTATTACAGAACAAGGGTTTTCACTGCTGTCTGAAACCCCCAATGTTTATTATGAAAACATGAAACCCTCACCTCCTCTGAATCCTCTCTATATACATATCTTGACGATAGCATTGCACTATCCCAAGTAATGTAGAGAGAGATAAAACATGGCAATTTATATGGTGAGCTAACCATGTCTTATTAGTATCATTGTGTGTGATTATTATGTACTGAATACTAAAGAGTTTGCCATACATCCGAAACCCAAAGATGATTGATTGTAGAGAATTCCTTGTTTTACAGAGACGTGTATTTACCCTTGTTGTTGTTTTACAAGTTTTCTTTCTTACTCGCTAAAGATTTCAATGATCAACAGACATTGCTTGCACAGTGCTGGACATACCATCATTACTATCCTATACTCAAGATGTTTTGTCAATAAATGCTGAGTGTGCTCTGTTACCCAGCTGTCATAAATCATTCCTTATTATTTTGCTCACCAAAAATTTAAAAAAAAAAGATCCTGTAGTCTTTAGTTAATATTTTTAAACCATCGGCAGGATTCCAAAAATGGGAATCGAATCATAGTTTAACATTAGGGCACATTAATCAGTAATTTTCATAGCTAAGCTTTCTATCATCTGGAGCACACGGTTTATAATGAAGAAATAAATCTTATCATCTGAACAGATTCCATTTGAGATAATGACACATCGCCCAGGCACCTTAACTTAAGTCTCTTTCTAAACATTAATTAGAAGACATAATGGTAGGCTACTAGGCCTACATTCCTGTAGGCATTTGTTCCTTTGGAGTTAAACCATTCTGTGTACATTTCTTGCCTGGTATTATAGTAACTCTTGCATTGACAGCTGTTATTTGTGTCATGTGCAGGCAAACATCTGTAAGCCTAGGTATTTACTTTATCCTACTGATATTAAGACAACAGCTGTGGTAAATATGTTCGCTGTATTCCCCTAAGCTGATCATTATGCATGCCATGTTTTGTATGTACTTTGTCAGTCGTATCTCTAAATGCATGAATGAGTACAGTGTATGTGATTGTGATTATTGTTGCCTGCCATTTTGAAGCTTTTTAAAGGTATGCTGTATTGGCCCTAAATATGCTAGATATTCAAATATGGTCACCTTTGGTCAAAATTCTTTAACCGTTTTTTATTACAACCTTCGAGGAAATTTTCCTCACTGGGACATTCAGTCATCTTGCGTGTTCCTTTAAAATGTCTAAGAACAATTTGGAGAGTAAAGAACTCCAGGAAAGTACTTTTTGAAAACTTCTAGCAATTATAGTGTGCTATAATTTGGGGCCTATACTGACTACCTTTAAGGTCTGCATCAGACTGCTGGCATATTTCTGCCCCCTTTCATGTTAAAGTTAATATGGAAAATAGAAAAAGATTCTAAACTGTTAGTTGAAAGAAAATCAGATCTCAATATCACATTCCTAACTTGAGAATATGGTTGTTTGAATGAATGTAAACACCTTTATGTTTTACCAAATGAACCCATCCCTTCTCTAAAAAGTGGATCGTGAAAGATGGTCTGTGATCTCATCTTGTCAGCATTTTTTCAAAAGTTTTGGTTTCCTAAAGTTTATAATATCGTTGTTGATTTATCCTTGAAATGTGATAAATTTAGGAACGTGGAATCGGTTGTAACCTGTCAGTGTTTCTCTCTGCACACATTTAGAATTTCAAAAAAAACATGTAAGAACATTATTTTCCTCGGTGGATAAATGACTTTTACATTATAAAGAAAATGACATCTGTAGCTTAATTGCCATGATGACATCACAGTTCACGACCTCTGATGATTGCAAGATGCTCTTCAAAGAGTTCACCAAATTTAGAATGTATTATGTACAGTATGTTTATCTCCACAGCACAAAATGCTATTACAATGTAGTTTTGACATAAAGATGCAAGCTTTTCCAGCAAGTTTGTTAAAATATTGAAATTCAACCCCCAGAATGTACCTTTACCACTTTAGATTTCAGATATTACTACAAAGTGGGAACTAATGAAATGAATCTAGAACCAACTACAAGTGAAATACATAAACATATGAACATTACAGTTATGTGTTATTAGTGTTTAAAATAATTTTTATGCTTCAGATTAATAAGTTCATATCTAACAAAAGAGGAGAAAAGATGAGATAAATATATCATCTTGTTTTTATTGACACATTTGGACAAAAAAATGGAAAAGCAAAGACTCTAAAAGTAGGAAATGTTAAAATAATAAAATTACAAAGCTTGTGCTCAAGAAAATAACTTAGCAATTAACCACTGCAAGATACAGATTTTGATTTTATGTTTGGTTTTGACAAGGTAATATTTGACAAATAATTGATAAATAAATTGAAAAATTAACAAATGAAGCTGTGCTGTAATTTTTTTAAATATTTAATAACTTCCCTATTTGAAGTGGATACATTCATTTAAAGAAGTGTTACAAAAGGATAAATTCAGAAAAGAATGAAGTATTTCAATTTATTATATCATTTCAAACTATCGAAACTGATATGTTCCATGAACATGAACATTGAAGAAAAATTGTCAGAAAAATTGTTGGATTTAAGTTATAAGTGAAAAATTGTTTATATTACTGTAACTACTGCTAAATGTTAAATCATTCACTTACTAAAATTAAGGAGTTTCTCAATTCAGTGAAATTGTTATCATGTAGATCAAGTGGGAAAGATAGTATCCACAAAAAAAGGCTATGCATATGTTACAGTATTGTATATATGCAGGAAAGGATTATGTTTGTATGCGCAGCTCCTAGGCTTTATACAATGCACGTGTCCTACTGTATGATGACAGTGAACACACAGAGGGAAAAAATTTAGTGTCCAAATTGTGTGTAGTAGTTTTGGAAAGCTCTGTAATAGTATGGTTCTGTGTACAGACTCTGCTATACATCTGTGAACTTGTATAGCAATTTGTAAATTTTGTATGAAATGCGATAGTGGCTAAATTATTATATTACAGTGTGTACCTGGCCTGATATAGAAAGCTGCAATTGACACGTAACTATATTACAGTGTGTACCTGGTTCGTAGTAACTTGGATGTCAATATTTTCAGGAAGTAATGTAATATGATGTTAGATGCCAAGGGATGGTCAGGTTTTCTTTGGGATGGGGGATCGCAGGGCTAAAAAAGTCGGTGCTTGTCCCTTCTCATCTCCTAGGGAAGGTATCACAAGTAGTACTAAACACGTACATTTGATATGTAACTTGTTTTTGTATTAATGTTGGTTTTTTAGAATTGAAACTATATCCATTATATGGACCTTAATGCTTTGTTTCCATGGTGATGTATTGATCTATTTACCTTCTATTTTCGAAAACCTGTGGGTGATTCATAGAAACTGAATGTTAAATAAGGGTATAGTTATAATTATTGTCAAGATTTCATAACTTTAACACACTTGTTTGGCTCAAAATCTTTTTGTTCAGAATAGCTTTACTACATGACTGGCACTGAACTGCACCTCACAAAACCATTTTTAATTCCTTTTAGATGGCTAGTTATGCACTTGACCCTTGAGTCATACTCTGCTACTTGTTTGGCGATCATTTTTACTTTTATATCCAGACTGTCATTCCTCTCATATTTTGTAGCAAGATTAGATCATTATTGCTTGCCATTCTGAAAGTCTGTCCCTCAGTTTAAGTAGAAGCTCAATTGCCTTTCAAAACTAGAGGATCTTAACCAATCGCCATGGCAGTACGACTCTTTTTATTCATCTAACATTTCCTCCATCGCAATTAAATAATCTTTCCATGCAGACCATTTGATCAATATTAATCAAAAGTTACAGGGCTTCAAAGTAGCATTTATACACAAATTAGTTCAAAGGTCATTTGGGTTCAGTTAAAGGCATTGAAGACTCCCACCAAATCGCGTGCCGCGCTCTGAAAAAGTTAACTCTCCGTTGCTTGCAAGTGAAATTTTCTGCTTGTCGCTACAAAATGCAGACAGTAATGAAACGTGATACCTTGTTATCTTTAGCTGGACCTGACATGTCCATCGCTGTATCGTTTGTACAGTGCTTTGGGTATTGACCGCAGTTGTATGTACTGACTGTACACTAGTGTCTAATTACGGAAGGTAGCAAGCTGCGTGCATATTTTCTGGGATCGATGGTGGTGTGTAACACTTCTGTTACACCTCATTCGAAACTAGGTCAGATTAACGGCATGAGACGTTTCTTTTTGCGCGAGTCTTCAAACCCTTTAAGTTAATGGTCCAAACTGAGAATCTTATGATAACCTTCTCTGCTATCAATCTATTCATCTGATCAGGATGAAAATTAATGACAATGATCGTGCTGTTGAGGGTGGGGGAGGGGGAGGGGCAAAAACGTGTGCAAGGATATTAAAGTCAAAGGTCGTTCAAGGTCATCAGTGGCCGAAATATGAGAGATTAAAAAAAACTAAAAAAAAACTGTTCTTTGATTGAACTGCTTGGAACCTAGTTTTGACCAAAGCTGGGGGGAGGTGGCAAAAATGTGTGCAAGGATATTAAAGTCGAAGGTCGTTCAAGGTCATCAGTGGCCAAAATATGAGATATTAAAAAAAATGAAAAACTGGTCTTTGATTGAAATGCTTCAAACCTAGTTTTGACCAAAGCTGGGTGACAATAATCTTTTAATAAGTTGTATGTAAAAGAAATTCCAGAGGAATAGGAGGTCAAACGTAAAATGAATTTGGTCGCAGCCAAAATGGGGTTTGCTCATATTTCCAGCAACCTTGGTCTAGACAATTTATCCTCTGAAGTATCAAAATAAGTCATTCATCATGTTAAACAATTTTCACAATGAAAACATGAAATCAGTTGCAGCACGTAGCTATATTTTTCACCTCCAGCATTGTTTACACTCTCTGTTCAACAGACCTGGTTTATTTCCACTTAATACACATTTGGCAAAAAAAAATTCAAAGCAGTTTATCTATTCTGCCCGATATAGCAGTTAGAAGGGCTTTGTTTTTCTTCTAGATATCATAGTATATATGGATCATGTCACATGTTTGAAATAATCGGAAAGTGAGAAATGAGGTCGACATCAGGACCTCAAAGTGGGGTAATTTCGGTTCATGGTTACGATTAGACAAGATGTTTACGTTCATGATCTGACAGACATTTGATCAGTGACTAAGAGTTACAAGAACATTCTAACAATGTCAATCAAAGTATGGCATCACTGGTGCTCTAGTACGTCTGTCAGTTAATATCTAGTGGATTTATGATATATTCATTTTGGGAAATAAATCTCGACCATTCAAACTAACGAAATAAAGCTGGGATGGGATTGGCTATGTATCAAATAGTATCAAAAACGTTTCTGAAAATCGGGATTAAAAAGCTGTTTCTAGATTATGTAGCATGAGTTGGAATCCTAGGAATGAGATAGCAGACATTAGTTATGTCCAGGATATCTCGTCTTGCATTAGTTCTCACCTCGACTCGACGTATCATCAACTCGGTGACATTTAAGACTCTTTGACGAGCTCCGATACCTAACATCAATGTGACTTCGTCACTGCTGGGGCATCGTCTTTCAGCTTGAAGAGGGACTCCATTAGACGAGTGTCACCTCGAGTGTGATGTTCACAGAGATATTAAAACTGATGCGTTTCCTCTCTTCCTCTTTGTTTCTTCGTAGGGGGAGACGGCGGAGGTGGCGACATGGTATCCAACGCGAGGAACGTGAAGTTGGTGGTGGTCGGAGACGGAGCGGTGGGCAAGACGTGCATGCTATGGTCATATACGAGAAACGCATTTCCTAAAGAATACGTTCCCACAGTGTGAGTGTCCGGCATACAGTTTAGTATGGGTAACATTAATTTAAAGAGAGAGCCTGTAAACGTCTGCCGTTATAGCGTGTAGAGTCCTCTAGTGTAATGTCATCTTCATGTTTCGTTTCTTTTAGTTTCGTTTATTTTATTTGTTTTTATCACAACATATATACAACAAATGTAGCGAATACAGAGAGTTATGGAATGTGAAAGGAAGTGTATCAGGAAACCATTGTGGGCTTATCTAGTGATACACTCCCTGAACATAGAGTACACAAATAACTTACACAAAGAATTAAGAAAAGAACTAAGAAAAAGAGAAGAAAGGAAGAAAAAGAAAAGAAAGTAAGAGGAACCTCAATCTCAGTAGAAATTGAAGTAAAATCTCTTTAATTTGTATTTAAACGAATTTTGAGGAAGGTTTGTGACCTGATATTTTCATGTGCAGACACCAGTACTGTAGGTACTGTAGTATTACACTGGGCCATGTGATTACAAATGTTGCAGCACGAGTCGAGTCAAAGGTTGATAGGGAATTAACCTCGAAGTAAACTGTGTGTGTTGTGATGTTATACGAATGGTGAATTTCATTAAATTGGTCTGTAAACTAAGATCCAGATGAAAGTGTCCCTTTGGTAATCAAAAGTGATTTATGATTTCGGGACGTAACTTTGACGCCAAAGCCAAACCTTTGTCACGAGCGATATATTAAGCAAATCACATTCACACCTGAACAGGCAAAAATATTTGTTTGCCTATTAAATATGATTATATTGAAAATTTCAAAATAGTTTGACAGGAGCATCAGGATATATTTTATTTTCCAAAGTGGAGAGAAAACTCATACAGAATTGATAGCAAACGAGGACAATACATGAATCTCACTCATAAAACGGAATGTTTAGAATTTTAATTTTCCAGAATCTTCTGTTACCTGGTGCAAATATAGCTGTGCTCTTCAAACAATTCCTGATCCCTGATTTAGTTTGATAATGAAGTTTAACCATCAAGATATGTTTATGATGGCACCTATGCCATCTTGTTTAAAGGGGCACTGCAGTTCTCGCCATCATTTCTAAGGGCGTTATGGCAAGCCGTAGGTGCACCGATGGTGCTGTTCTAAAATACAAGATGTGCCATTTTTAAGGGCATTGTGGTAGGTGCACCGACAGTGCTGTGTGTTAATTCATGCTATGTCATTTTTAAGGGCATTTATGGCAATCGGTAGGTGCACTAACAGTGCTGTTAGTTAATTCAAGCTACAGTATGTCATTTTAAGGGCAATATGGCAAGTGGTTGGTGCACCGTTGGTGCTGTCCAGTAATTCAAATTCTGCTTCTGACCGTTGACTCGCACGATTGTTTTTGCGTACATACCACTCTCTGTATGCAATGACTGCATGAACTGTGAAAGAGGAAATGTTTGTAGGAAGTATCCAATTCAGATCTGTGTCACTCACTCTATGGACTTAGTTCTCAGTGTCACCTGTAATTTGCTCCGACGAGATGAAAACCTCTGTTGGATATTGAATTTCTGCGATATCATTCTTTTAGAAACCTTGGCAGTAGTTGATCTATGTTTATACACCACAGATAAAAAACCTCTGTTAGATATCACATTTTTGTGATGGATTCTTTACAACCCTTGGCAGTGGTTATCTATGTTTACACATCACAGATACAACCGGAACACTGTAATGTAGTAAATGAAATAACATTAGCAGCAAAGATGACTTGTTCAGCCAATGTTTGACACATAACCTATGAGAAGTCACAAATTGTACGTCATTTCAGTCAAACGTTATCTTTGGCCAACTGTTCTTGAGCAGTAGGTGCACGGTAAAATGTTAAGCAGGCTGTGGGAAAGACACGGTTGTTTGTTCAGGTCTTGATAAACTGAATAAGATGTCTGCGTTTAGCCATCCGGTAACCGTAGACAATGAGAGGGAGCACCTATCAATTGTCATCCCTGTAATCCTCATGTTACTCCTGTTTTAAGCTTCTGCATTAAAAGGAGGAGTTTCTGGTAACTGACATCCTCTCTCGTGCGAGAAAGTTAGATCCATATCTCTCTCCCTCTCGCTGTCGTTTCCAGTTATTCAGTTGCTTCAGCTAAATCAATTTTGAATACTTATCAACAGCAAACGAGAGTGTCACGCTGCAACCGATTATGCAAATCCCCGCTAGCAAATATCTATAGGAAATATTCTTGTTTTGTGAAGGATATGTGCAAAGGAAATGCATGCTTTTGCTGATGGAGAAGCCATTTTGTTTTGGACGTACCCTAGAACTGTGATATATAACGTGAACACTGTTTACAAAATATGAATCATGACAAAACTTAAGTACATTATATATTGCATATACATGACTTCAAATACTGAATATGTAATGACGTTTGACTGACATTGTCCTAATTACCAGAATAACATTTTGCGATTAGGCTAAGGTTTTCCAAAAGGGCCAAAATCCTACAGAAACTGGGTGGATGGATTTTGTAAATGATCAAAAATTCACATGCAGTACAAATGGACATTACTCGTTGATTCTGTGAACTTGTTTACACAACAGATTGTAGTTGGTCTCATACCTACAATTCTATCACGAATGAATTTCCTATCAGATCAAAACTTCCAGTTTCAAATCACGACTACTGCTGTCATAAGTTACTTGGTTTCTTAAGTCTTTTGCTGGTGACTGTCTGTTTCGATGTTGAACTTAAGACAAAAACTGAAACTCATTCACTGAAGATTTATTCTGCGGGCAGCGGTAGTTGCTTATTTTGGAAAGCTTTTGGACCTTTATAAAGTCATAGGTCGCTGGCTACTTGCTTCGGTAGAGGAGGAATTTCGATCACAGAATACAAGCAACTGTATAGCCAAAATTATCACATCACACATACTATAAAAAGAAAAAATGGTCATTTCTTACTGTTCAATATTTTAATTTAAGAGCAATGAACACAATTAATGCCTTTGGTGTCGGGTTTCTTTGGTTTCGGGTTTCTTTGGTCTCCTGGGAAATGACTCCTATACTTCATACTGAATGGCAATCAAGAACTAGTGTATCCTTATATAGCAATCTTAAAATGTGCTTCGTTTTTTTTTCAATCTGCGCGAAATTTCAGTTCGGTATTGATTGATAAGTTAATCTAAAGGCAGTCTGTAAACCATAGTGAATAATATCAAAATGTTCTGTAATCTCAACTGATGATCATAGTGGTTAATGTCTCTATGCTTACCTTGCTTTTCATGTAGACACGCAACAATTATTCTTCTTCAAATATGAAATAGATTACTAACCCAGCAGGGCTGTTCCTACACCATTGGTGTTAACCTATGTTTCTTGGTCATAAACCCAGGCCACACGGTTACCATGTAATGTAACATGAAAGTAAATCACATAACACCATCATACTGTAGATGGACCTAGCTGTTTTGGAATGCTTCCATTGATACTTCCAGGGTAGCCATTATTACACTGCTACATTCACAGCTATTTGTAACTGCAAGCTCTAAACTGCCAGATTTCAACTCTTTCTTTTGGGAATCTTAACTTAAGCACCACCAGCGTGAATCACATTTCAAGAAATCTCTCGTTTACTCGTGCTCTCGTTCTGACTTAGTCGCCTGTACTTGCCATCGCGGAAGTGCGTTCCGCTAATGACGGTATTTTGAATAGAAGTACAGCAACTAGTGCAAAATTGATATGTACATTTATTCATGCTCAGATGTTTGAACTTGTTCTGGTACTCATACCAAGGGGAATCATACTTGTACTCATACTATTGTACTCACACAAGTCTGGTAAGCCCGACCCTGTCACAACCTCAAATAACATGAGATATGTAGGATCTATAATATGCTACATGCATTGCATGCATCAACATTTTAATCAGTCGTAAACTCTTCATAACATAATGCATCTTTTCCTGAAGTAATGATTTGTATGTGAAGTAGTTTCCTTAATAAACGTTAATAATTAGCTCTTAAAGTCGTCCACCTGCATCACAGAAACTGTACAAACATACCTGATACCTTTTAGGATATTATTTGCATCCCATTGAGCTCAGAATGTCAAATGTTATAAATTATCTGTGTGAACACTACAGAATTCGTTTTTATAAGTGGTTCTTAGCAAAATATTCCTTGTTTCAAATGCATCAATAAATGGTAAAGAGTGGATAAATAGCAGCCTCAAAGATGAAAAGAAAAGAGAAAGATGTTTCCTTCTGATGTAAACAGGAATCTAGTGCTATTAAATGATATAATTAAATGATTAACAGAAAAATGGCTGGGAAATTACAGACATTAGAAACGAGCAAAGGAGTTTTTGGCTAGAATGAGATTCAAATCAGTGACCTCAGATTGACCTCAGAGTGACCTCAGAATGACCTCAGAGTTACAAACCCTGTTCTCTACCAACTGAGTTATCCCCCCCCCCCCTTAGTTGGTGGGTGATCTACAAATAGCCATTTCTTTTCTAGGAGTTCTAGTCACTGGTATCTTGCAAACAGTGTCACCATACATCATGCCCCAGTTTCATGTGGGTACAACTCAAAAGTGGCAGGCATGTGATCCCATGAGAACATGCAACAGGAGGTGATAGGTAGGGCCTCTCTCTCCGGGGGGGGGGGGGAGGTTATAGGTACAGGTGTATCACGCTCTATGCTACCAATGCACCATTCAAACTACAATCATAAACTGTATAGACCCTGCTGTTATTTGCTGTAAAGATTGATGTCAATGGCTATTTTAATCTTGGTTTAATTATGTTTAATATTTAATCTTTCTTTTTCTTTCCTTTTTGCAGTTTTGATAACTTTTCACAACTCATCAAGATGGACAATGTTTCAGTTAATCTGGTTCTATGGGACACGGCTGGTCAAGAAGATTACGATAGGTTACGACCTCTGTCCTATCCACAGGTCTGTACGTGCCGGTCAAAGGTCATGCACTGATTATAGTCGATAAGTTTAATATTATGAGGTCATCAAAATGCTAGAGGGTTGCATAATGGTCACTCATATTCAAACTCTTCCAAGTATTGCAAAAATTTACGGATAATGATATTAGACCGATATTGTTGATATCTAGTTTAACTAATAGTCGATCCAACACCAATTTGACATTAACACTCTGACAAGAAACAGAATAACAGAAAACAAATATACTGTAGGATGTGTAGAGCTCTCTTCAGATTCATTCAAAAGTCATAAATCTTGTGTGTGTTCTATACAGATAAAGACATAAAACAGTGCCTCCTATACAGATGAATACATAAAACAGTTTGAAACGGAGGATATTGAGTGTGTTCGAGAACTCATCCGTCTGTCTGTCTCAATTGCACATGAAGTAGATAATATTGCTTCGACAGTCAGGGCATAAACCAGGATAGCGTTGTTTGTGTTTGCAGCAGTAAACGCTTGATTTATATACCATCAAAAAATTGCTGGGACAGAAAACGAGATTGCTAGTTATGATGCTTGAATATTATGAGTGGTGCTTAAAATTAAATCTGTCACTTTTTTAAGCCAAAAATAGATGCTCTGTCTGAAGTTAGCACACTATAGTACATATACGTAGCCTAGCCTTCTTTGTATGTATGCGTAGGGCTGCAGCTGTTATTATAGCAAACCATTTCAGGCTGACGTGGAATAAACAGCTTATTTATTGCCCGGTTATTTGGATAAGAAGGAAGCTTCATGAAGTGGATTGAAATTGTAACTTGCATGAATCTTCCTGGAAATGGTAATATGGTAATGGAGAAGGTCATCTCAGGTCTAAAGTTATGAGCAAATTGAAATGACTGAATCAAATATCACTCCATGGGAGTCAACAGATGGTACAATGGTGGTAAACTTTGTAATGGTTTTTCTGTTGGCCCGTTCAAAAACTACTTTGAAAGTGAGACAGATTAAACATTGTAATAAATACAGAAAGACAAAAAAGACGTATGTCTCAAAGATGTACTTTTTAGACTTGATCAAGTCTCCTGCCTTGTGTTAAAGAACATTAAATCTGCCGTATCTCCCAAACAGAATGAGAGTTCCCTCAGCTGTTTGGGAAGTTGCTCATGACAGTTAAAAATATTGTGAACAGATTTAGTGGTTTTCTTTTTTAGCGAAACTGATATGTTTTTAACCAATCCTGTTCTCTTTTTCTCTTATTTCTTTTCATTTTTCAGACTGATATATTTTTAGTTTGCTATAGTGTTGTAGCGCCCTCATCTCACGCCAATGTAACTACAAAATGGATGCCAGAGTTAGAACACCATGCCCCGAATGTTCCATTTATTCTAGTCGGTGAGTAAACAAGTTCTGTGTGATGTCTGTATATTGTTTCAAAACTAACACACTACTATGCCTCATTTTTCGCTTTGTTTCCAAGAGTGCCGGAGATTCCCAGTTCTGCCTCGTAATGTTAATGAGCCATGAAAAAAGCCCGAATAAGAGTAAGCACAGTGGAAAGTATGGTAAACAGACAGATCCATAAGCCAACCACACACTGCCTTGACTTCAAAACACGAATCGACTCGCGTGATCTAGTTTCTGATAGTTGAGGAGACCCACTCCCTTACTACTGATTCTCGCACGCTGAGCACCTACAGAAGGGGCAACATCTAGATCTATACTGCCTGAATATTGGAGACTATCCACATTATGAAGGTCTTGTTGGGCCGTTTGTGACCGGCTCATGGATACTGGGATATGTACATGTGTTTTTCATAGCAATTACAGCCCTCTCCCAAATCTCCATTGCACATAAACCGGTTTGCACGGTATAAAAGTTTAAAATATTCTCTATCTCCAGAATGCTCCTACTGCTCCTATAAGCATGTTATTTGTAAAAGGCTTACATGCTTCTCCATTGAGTGTTTAACCTAATGGTGTTTGTGTTAGACTAAGTAGTCCAGCCACTTCAACTGATGAGCCTCAGATGTTAATTAAAATGGTCATTTCTCAAGTTAGATTTGGTGTAGAAATAGAACCTGGGACAATTAGCAGTGTTTCTTAACGATCTAAATCACATCAACTTAAATCGTGTGCTATCAGGAAGGCATGTGAACTATAAAACGAATAAGAGGAGTAGTAACATGAAAGATAAAGCAAAATAGGTACAACGCCTGTATAGCTATTTTATCAAAACTGAAAGACATAAATGATCTTTTGGCTTCTTCACAAATAACTATTCAGTTTGCTTTGAGTACTTTGCCCAGGTCCTTCACAGCTCTAGTATTTCTTTCATTTTCTCATATGTCAAAAAAAAAATTCCCATAATAAAACAAGTGATGGTGCACATGTTTTATGTATTTGTCTTTTGAATGTTAAAATCGTAATGAAATAAATAAGTGACTTGAGGAGCCCAAATCTGTTGTCAAAGTAATTTGGTAACTAAGGTGATAATGCACTGTGGGAAATATGATATCCATTCTTCTGATATATGATTGCTATTTGCGAACTGACAAACTTCAATGGTGCGTCTGTTTCTCACTGACACGTCATCTTAATCTTGCTGACGTGTGAATTCCCTATAATTACTGACATGACCCTAAGTGTAGCATTGTATAACTCCTATCTGTGGGCATGGCTGTGGCAAGCAGGCATTTTCAAAACTGTAGCAGGGAACTTCACAGTGACTTCAGTTAGAGAAGTTAATGTGGGTAGGCAGCAGGCAAAGCAAATCCACAGGTAAGGTCACAGGGTAGGCAAGGTCATAACTGTGGCAGCTAGACAAGGTTATAGCTGTGGCAGGCAGATAAGTTCTTAGCAAAGAGGCAAATTCATAGTTGTGGCAATTAGACAAGTTTATAGCTGTGGCAGGCAGACAAGGTTATAGTTGTGGCAGGCAGATAAGTTCTTAGCAAACAGGCAAATTCATAGTTGTGGCAGTTAGATAAGTTTAATGCTGTGGCAGGCAGACAAGGTTATAGTTGTGGCAGGCAGATAAGTTCTTAGCAAACAGGCAAATTCATAGTAATGGCAGTTAGACAAGTTTATAACTGTGGCAAGCAGACAAGGTTATAGCTGTGGCAGGCAGATAAGTTCTTAGCAAACAGGCAACTTCATAGTTGTGGCAGTTAGACAAGTTTATGACTGTGGCAAGCAGACAAGGTTATAGCTGTGGCAGGCAGGTATTAGTTCTTAGCAAACAGGCAAATTCGTAGTTATGGCAGTTAGACAAGTTTATAACTGTGGCAAGCAGACAAGGTTATAGCTGTGGCAGGCAGATAAGTTCTTAGCAAACAGGCAACTTCATAGTTGTGGCAGTTAGACAAGTTTTTGACTGTGGCAGGCAGACATAGCTGTGGCAGGCAGGAAATTTCAAAGCTGTGGCAGTTAGACAAGTTAACAGATGTGACAAGGATATAAATAAATCAAGTCTAAGTATTTCTAGCGTGTATAACTCTGGATACTTCAAAACTGAAAGTTTCAAGTATATGAATGTTACAATATGTTCCTCTGTAGTAAATGTTTGAATTGTTC
>JAIPMN010000769.1:0-12713 GCA_020650975.1 Apostichopus californicus | reverse complement strand
CCGTTCAAATGTTCCCCTTCATGAAAAGGAGGAAAACAGGAGAATGTATATTTTTTGTTGAGGTTGGGGGGGGGGGGCGGTGAATAGGGGCGAGGTGAATTTGGGGAACGTTGATGCAATTTAAGACCACTTTATGCTTTCAAAGAGCTGCGTTGTAAAGTTGCTTACTGGTGAGTAAAGATGTTTGTTGATAGGTGATTATAACTTTGGGCTCTCATTGTTAAAATATACAAGGTATAGCTTTTACCTAATGAGATCCTCTATAAGGGTACTTTAATGATTTAGTACGTATGTCATTGTGTTATTTAGCCTATGCGGAGTATATGCTACGTTAACGTTTATCAGCATTGTCTACAAATTGAAGTATAATAAATGTGACGTCTCGAAAATATTTCTTATAAACTGTTCTAGAAGTGCACCTTTTAAATTATTCCTAGGTTTTGAAGGGAGATGAAGGGTTGGGAGGGGTGTGCATGGGAGGGGGTAAATGGAATGTATCAGCGAGTGACACGCTTTCAGGGTAGCAGTTCTGTTTAGCATGTTTCATGATGTCAAATGAAACCTTGCTTGTACAATTTAATTCAGCATTCTTCCTCATCTGCTAGAAAGACCACTAATGGTCACATCTTGTGAATCTTTGCACCCATTTACAGTCACCCTCAGAGTATCGTTCCTCGGTCACTGAGACATCTAGCTGACTAGTTTTTACCCTCTCTTCTCCTCTCCCTACCACCCCAACTATACCTCCCATGTCTGACTGGGAACAAGTTAGAGAGTTTGAACCAGCAGAAAATTATTGAGAAATGTTCTGACCTTTTTTATCCTCAGTGAAGATGACCTCTAAGGTCAGGTCACAATCATGTAATAATGTGTGATTCATGCACAAATTTGTAACATGTATGTTACAGGTTGGCTGATTAGATAGATTACTTTTATTTGTAATTTTTTGGTTTCTTCTAAAATTTAATCATGCCATCAATTATTTGCCGAATTTACCTGTGCAAACTGTTAACATGTTGAGTTGTTCAAATGGATGAATATGTAAACTGCCTCATTAGATGGCGCTATAAAGGTATACCAACACTAGAGTTCATTGATACTTTTTCTCTATAAAGGAACTCTAACTAACACGCTTGTCCAGCGATGCAGATGTTACAAACTTGTTTTCAAACAAAACACGGATACTTTCGAGTTTGATGTATATAAAGCAACTTACCATGCACTGCAAGCAAACAACTCTATAAAGGAAACAGATCAAAGAATGTTGAACTTAGCTGTGTGATTTACAACCTTTCATCTTTCTTTACCTATATCCTTATCATGGAAGTACAAATATGCACTCGATACTCATGTACTAATAGTATATACGTAACCTTACTGATAATCTTTCGAAAACAAGTAATGTAAAGTAATGACTACTTAAAAAATCCCCATTCCCCCCCCCCCCAAAAAAATATGGTCACTCCACAAAACAGAATGAAATTCTAGGGGTACAGGGTCTAGAATCGTTGATTCGCCGAATGACACGTAGCAGGGGGCTTATGAGTTGTTCGGTCAGCATTCTATGAATAATTCTAAGTGATTTAAAGATTGTGCTTCAGAGGACAATCCCATCTCCTTCTATTCCACTTCTTCTGAAACCTATTCCCCTGGTCATAAATATAGCAACATACGCTCAACACTGACGCCGACCAGAGTTGGGAAGTCGTTAGGGTCATAACGGTCACGTAGTGATATCTTAGGCCTGTACTGAACGTTAAGAAAACTTTCTGCTTTTTTTGCGATTTACGAAACCTACTCGAGTATTTCTCAAAATGATAGATTATGTGAAGATTAAGATATAGGTATAGATTCTCAGCCATTCTTCGCCCACAACTTTCAATCCCGCGATAAAAAACAAAACAAATTGCAAGAGTATTACTGAATTGTTTATTAATTGTTACTTATTAAATAGTCAAGCTTATCCATACATTTACACAGAATTTAGTAACTATTTGCATCAAGCTATTGATCAAAATCACCTCAAGATCTCGCTTTTTATGATATGATATGATATTATATTATTTATAATAATGAAATCATATAAATGAGATACTAGATTTGCCGTCAGCAGTTTACCTGTAGCGCTGCGACAACGAGGATGAAGAAACATGAATAATTCATCGTTTCAAGATGGCCTGTATTAAAAATAAAAATCCAAAACAAAATAAGGTTTAAATGAACTTTATGTCATGCTGAAGTTGTCACTACACGTTTCAATGACTTTCATCACACTATTGAAGCATTCTATGGCCATGTCTTAGCCTTTAGCGTGTCATTCATATACATCGCCCGGTGAGAAAAATATATGTTCGTCATGTCGCCATATAGTAACATAGGCCTGCATGGATTTAAACAAGGATGTCTTACTTGTACTTTGATGTACACGGTCCTATAGCTTTTGTAAAAGATAAAATGCTAATACATTTCAGCTTCTTTCATTTAACAGATTTGAAATACTGCATGGCTTATACTTTCTACTTTTAACTTCGTAGTGGTTCAGGTTTTGTTTCCCCTTTTGTCTGTGTCAATGTTTGCCGTTATGCTTTTTTTCGTCCATTATTCCAGAGCAATAGCAACAATAACAGCATAAAAAACAACGACTTACCAATAACAATAATAATGACAAAAAAAGAGGCCTATATGCATTTCGATTTCTCTAACACAGATGAAAACAGACTCTAATTACTTTTAATGGAATTAATTGGGTACTTACGATATAATCCTTTTGATATGATTCCAGACGTACTGACACAAAGAACGACAATCTCTATTAACAATTTATAAACAGAAACTTACAATTTTATACATTAACCTAGTAAGGGTCACACGTGATAAACTCACATCTTTGTATAGATAAGACTTAAAGGGAACAATGTATCTTTCTTCAATTAAAATTCCAAACGTTTCAGCTTTCTGTGATATTTTATTTTTTATTGAACAGTAAATAATTGAAGAAATAAAATGTACTGACATGTTTAATTTCCCACTCAGCAAATACCTAACCGCCATGTTTATTTTAAGCACGTTGTGACGACATTATTGTGATCGCAGGTGGCGTCACTATCCCACCTCTTCGTGTCCATATGCACTCACCTATTCATAGGGTATTTCATCTATTGTGTAGGCTATATACAGAATGGACGTCCCCTTCCATTGCTACTACAGCCACAACTTACCCCCCCCCCCCACTTCGAGAGATCATTTTATCCCCTTACTTGTTTTTATCAATGTTTCGAAAATCGCGTGAAAGTGTATTTAAAGAAAGATTCGATAACCAGCAAGTTTGTCATTTTCTGTTATATTAGTTTACTAGACTTAATCTGATTACAAACTTGTTCGATCAAAGTGAAGGTAATAAAGACCCTCCTTCAGTATAAGCTTTGTTTGAAAATCCACTGAAAGTGCAGAAAGAAAACCTATTTCACAATCAAGCTCACTCAAAAAGAAAAAAACGAAAAAAGAAGAAGAAATAAATAAATAAATCCACGGTCCCGCAACAATACAAGATGCATCTGCTTTCGTGTGTGTGCACCGCCCTCTAGAGGCGAAGAGGTGTAGGTGTAAAATGGTAATGTTCAGTGGAGTTTGGTTTAGCTTAAAGACGGTAGGATTAGGGGTAAACTAAGGGGTAGGGGTTAACGTTAACATGTGGCCGAGTCTTTTCATTATGTGAACTTCTCTTAAATTGTAGCAGCAAGCAAGTCCATGCATTATATTTGTGTTTAGTTTCACTATTCTTGAAAACTATGCGCCATAATCGAACTTTGGCATGCACGTGGAAGCAAACGAAAGCAGCTGTTACTGTGGTGAACACTGAATGAGACACATATTCCCTTTAATTGTATTTTATTTACATTTCACCTTATCGGAGAAGAAGCTTAACCATCTGGTTAATTCTCGTGTATTTTGAATGACGCTCCACAAGTTTGGATGATCACATGACAGACCTTGATAATTCGGCAAAATTATCTACAAAGAGTTCAACTTCCAGGAGACGGATTAGTCTGTGGTTCGTTTCCTCCAAACAGAAAGAAAGATTCAACCAATACTTGTTTTATTTATGTTTCGAAGAACAACAAGTATTTAGAGAGCCGAGATATCGAGAGAGCGATTCGGCAATCCAGCAATCTTGTCATTTTCTCAGCTTTTCTGTTATACTAGTTTACTAGACTCAGTGGTTCCATGAACGCCAGATAATTTTCAAACATCCGCCGATAGTGTAATCCCATATGAATTCAAAACAGTTGATTCGTTTTCTCATCAGGTGACTTATAAAATGTTTAAATCGCAAACATGTTTTGAGTTCACACCTGCAAGAGCAAGGTTCATTTGTGTATTGTTTTCAAATAGTGTGTCCTAGTATCCTCGTTGACCAAAACAACTAAGCGAGATTACCCTTTTCATTCAAGCTGAAGAGAGCGTTCTAACAAAAGATCTGGGAATGTACTGTCATGCGTGAATTGAGAACGTCGGGAGTTTTAATTTGAGAGAGCGTCCTCATTTTGTGTTTGCCGAATTTCAGAATACTATTTAACCAAGGTTTTTGAAATATAAAATTTTAGTTATGAAGCTCTCACAATAGTTCTATATAGATATAAACTAAACTCATGCAAGGCATGTTTGGTATTGGAACATACATGTTGGCAAGTGCCGTACGTTTACGATGTAGGTTGATGCATAATCACATGCAACAATAGAAATTCACCACGACCTCAAGTTTTTTCATCTCTCAAGACAAGTTATAATGTGACAAGTTGCAATTTTCCTCAAGAAGTACGGTATTGCATGATACTGCATGTGATGCAGTATTTCTCGGGTAAGGATTAAACCTAGGGGTTAACCCTAGCCATAGGATTTCCCCGGTCCACAAGATACGTCATTCATCGGGCTGTATCATGCATGATGACATTGCTCGACATATTAAACTGTGTACAAAACGGTTCTCTTGACAAATACTGTCACGTGAGGATTGGCTGAGAAATTGAAGTTCAATTTCTATGAATGCAACAGATAAATGTGTTTGACCTATTCTTTACTTTTAAAATTAATTTTTTATTCTGATTGGGTGTTTCTTATTGAATTATTTTACAACAAACCCAATATCACTTCATCAACAGGTCAAATAGCGGACTTGAAGCCTTCACTATACTGCAGTTTTAGTTTGCAGGCATTGAAGCATTACTTTACACACTGATGAATAATTCATATCGTGATGATAGATTGATTTCTCTTTCATAAATTTTGTGTGACGTTGTATTTACATCGTGGCAACTAAGGAGTGGACTTACGGACCCATTCTGCAGATCAGTAACAGAGCTTGCTGTCTAGCAGAATATGCATGCTGTTTTTGGCCAGCAGAAAGACTTTAATAAGCCAAAATAAGAAGAAAATTCTCAGCTGACATGTAAGTTAATAGCAATTCTACGAATAATTCAAACTTTTAGGTCGATAAGTTCGCTCCAGTAGCTAACGAAAATAAATGCACGTTCAATTATTTGAAGAACGTGCAAATCGGTATTTTTTTAGAAGAATTCATCTAAAGAAATCACTACATGAACACGTCAAACTCCGACTAACGTTCTCAATGTTAAACCTAGGCCTAGCCTGCAAGTTCTAAGTAATATTCTCTACTAGGCTAGTCCTAGTCCTCGTTGACTCTAGCCTAGGACTACGAACTACGATGCCAATATAAATATACTATCTGTAACAGTAAACACATTACGAACTTAGGCGAATGTAGATCATAGATCACCCAGTGTAGGATGTTGCTTACACAGGCGACCATAACATAGCCTATACCACACAATATATCATGCACATCCTATTGTGAATGTGATGAGAAGGCAGGCCTGATATACAAGTAAGGTACCTAGGTAAAATGCTGTGGTTCAACAGCACGCACTTGGCATAGAAAAAATGTTTAGTTTTCTTACATATTAAGTAGAAGAGCAATGATATTTATAATTTAATATTTGTATTCCAACCTTGTTAACATGTTAACCTGGACTACGAAATGCATGAACTTCAAATTTCCCCCTCAGTCACCCCTCTTCTCTCAGCTCTCTTCCACGTTTTTTCCCCACACTTTTCTGTCTTTGTCCTTCTCTAGTTTACTCCCTACCATCTTCCTTTAATCCTCTCTTTGTCCCTCTACAGTTTATCTCCTACCTCTCCTCTTCCCCCTGTTGGTTTCTTTCTTCTCTCCATCCCTTGTCTACTAATCCCCTTTCATCAATCTCTTTGTGTTCACCCTGCTCATTAACCTGTCTGTATTCTGTGTGTGTATTTGTCCCTTCTGTTACTGTAGCTTGTCATTCAGCCTCTGAAGAAGATCCTGCTAGGATCGAAACATCTGGCCCTCAATACTAACACAGGCTATTTAGTGGATAAGCAGTTTGCTAACAGTTTAGTTTTATTTGAACTTCAAGTTCGTCAGCAAATTGTTTACAGTTTATTCATTCCATGATTACTATTGCTTCAGGTGTTCAATTTTTTAACTTTTTCCAGTTTCAGTGTGAGTGAGGGATATTATGGATGAAGCTTCTGCAAAAGAAAAAAGAGCAAGATTGACTCAGAAACAACTTAACACAGTGATTCATAATGTAAGTGACCATTATGTACGATTGATTCAGAAACAACTTAACACAGTGATTCATAATGCAAGTGACCATTATATATGTTAACTGCACTTATATCCAATTAGACCTTCAGTAATAAACACACAGATCAGTTAATATCCACCCTAGTCACATAATCCAGCAAGGAAGGTACAGTATTTTACTATCACTTCAGCTCGATAATGTTTATTCCCAAATTGATAAAACACAGCAATCTCACAGGCTGTAAAGTTGGTAAATTCTTTGTTCTTTGTTTATAAGTTGTTGACCTAATCGAAGAAAAAATTGGAGGAAGTATTGTGATTATGAAACTGCATAACAATTTTTGATCAAGACTGATTGTTTGTCCTGGGGATGTAATGAAATATGTACAATCATATGATTTAATTTTTATGTGGATTCGAGTATCGTGTACAGTAACACTTGTGTTCCATATACAGTATTATGGAGTTACTGTTATATTATGGAGTTACTGTTTGTATCATGGAGTTATTGTTTATATTATGGAGTTACTGTTTATATTATGGAGTTACTGTTTGTATTATGGAGTTACTGTTATATTATGGAGTTACTGTTTATATTATGGAGTTACTGTTTCTATTATGGAGTACTGATTACAAAGTTGTCAAATGTTGTACCTTGAATGGAAGCTATAGTATCTGGCAGATCTTCATATTTCTGATTTATTTAGAATTGTCATTATCTAGTATTTTTTAATTGACTGCCAGAATGTTTAAGATCTGTAGGGATTAATGACGTGATTAATTTGTAAATGTTATTATTCAGCAAGCAATTTCTGCAAGATGAAATGAAAGTGAACATTACAGTAGCAGTTGCTATAGTACAGCCAATGTACTATGCTAATGACATCATTGCAGACTCACAAGGGTGTGATCAATGGGTTCTGTTAGGTTACCCTGTGTTGTACTGATATATCGTCGATAAATTTACAAATTGCTTGAAAGTGAAATAGCCTAGAAATACTTTTTGGAAAACGACTAAGAGAATCTCTCCCCTTCCCTTTGGGTAAATGGGATCATTCTTCCTGCTTACCATTAACCATTCTTGCTGCTTGTTGATTAAGTCTGTTAAAAGACCACTTCACCATGAAAGTAGACATTTACAAATGTAAGCTTATGATAAAAAAATTCTACAAATACCCAGCTCCCAAAATTAGTCATATCAAATCATGTAAATGTATATGTTTTTAACAGAACAGTCCAAAAAAATGGACAAGGGTATGAGGCAATACTGTCAGTAAAGACTTGGTTCAAAGTCTGACCCAACCACACTTGTTCCTGGGTACCAGCCTTTAAACCAGACTCCAACTAACTACTTCATGTTTAAAATCAAAATAAAATAAACCTGTTAGCAAACTGCGTATCCACTAGAGAGCCTGTGTAATAGAATGTGTAAAAGTAGGTTGGCCTGACGTTTCGATCCTAGCAGGATCTTCTTCAGAGGCTAAATGACAAGTAACAGGTTTTGTCCCTTCTGTTACTGTTACTTGTCATTTAGCCTCTGAAGAAGATCCTGCTAGGATCAAAACATCAGGCCAACTTACTTTTGCACATACTTCATGTTTAAACAGTTTAAAGTCTCTCAGCAACAAGATACTCATGATCATGTCTTTAATAGCAGGCACTAATTATTTCCTGGTATTCTCTCCGATATTTAGAAACTATTAAATCCACATTCTAAACTAGGAAATGACTCATTTCCAGGTACCTCTAATACTGGTGTAAACAATCCTGTATAGTAGTTACAAGAGAAGCATTGGAATGTTGATAATGAAAGTACTGGCATGACTAATTACATTAGGAGAAACTTGAAAGTCAGGACGGATTTCTGAAGGAAAAGATTCTTCTTAGGTGTTTTTCCAACGAACAAGATATAGTTCATAGTCGTAATGTGACTGTACACGTGATATTGAAAGTGAAGTGGTTGCTTAACATATTTAGTTTCTGTTCTAAGGGGATTACATAATCTGCAAAATTTCAGCGCTGCGAACTAAAAGGGTGAACACAATTTGGCAGTTGTTTAGTTTTAAGGGAATGGAGGGTAACCAGATCACAGCTTTATTTATTTTTATGTTAACCTTGGAAGAAGTGCCTCCTTTTATATTATACCGCAAATTTAGCATGTTCTGAACAACAGTAGTGTACTGTGAGACCTTTTTTGTTAGATTTAAGAAAAAAATCTATGATAAATATTTGATTCAGATTGTTCTCAATACTTAAGTAAATTATTATTATTATTGTTTTACATGAGTAAAAAACTATAAGAGACTAACCATTAACTAAGTGTATATGCTGCCAGATGAAGAATGGACTTCAGGAAGTTCAGGAAGCTATAAAATTACCCAAGGTAACATGAGTAGAATATCAAGGAAAGCATTTGTTATATTATTGAAATTGTCTGATATTATGAGCTACACATGGCCTTTTGGCCTTCTTAAATCAATATTTTTTTTTTGCAGTGTTGAATAATATAAAGTACTGATAAAGTTGACAAAAGTCACAGTACTGTTGCTTTGAACATGTTGGAGTCCACACATTTTACTGTTTAATTTGACAAATTTGATACTTAAATAACTAATACAATACCTGGATGTTCATAATAAGTTTCACATTGGTCAAAAATTCAAAATATTACAAAATGCTGACTGGAAAAAAAGAAAAAGAGTAAATCTTGCATGAGATACTTGTGTAGTACAAGATAATGTAGTTTACAGTGGATTAACACTTACAGCTTATGTTGATTATAAGTTTGTTTCATACTTGCTTTGAGATTTCACTGATCATTGCATGGATTGTTATTCTAATCATACCTGTTTCTGTAATTTGAATGGTCCATTTTATTATAAACATAAATTTCTTCTTCCTCTTTCACTTTGAATAATCCAGAGTTAATGATGTAATCGATGTAATTATTATTTATTTTTCTTCTCATCTTTTATCCAAACTTTAGCTTTAAGTCTTCATTATTACTGTACTGTAAGTAGAAATTCAAACTTCACATTTTGTCTCCCCATTTTTGGGTTTTTCATTTTTTCCATTTTTTTTTCGCAAATGGATTCAGTTTGCATGCCATGCATTTTGAATCATGTCCTATATTATTTTCAGTCATTTCAGCCCATTTTATTTTGGTTTTCATATATCCTGTCTCCTGTTTTCCTCCCTGGATGTGGTTTTTATTAATATTTTTTTTAAAGGACTCTGAAAGGAAACACTGCAAGGCAAACAGTAGTTATTCTCCATCAGTAGCAATAACAGAGATGAAATGCAATGACAAGTTTCGGATATTTTTGGTGGCAGGCAATCTGACACTTTTAATGAATACAAAGTTATTCCATGAATATAAAGTAGCAGAGACCTCTATCTGTGATTTGTTCAAAACTGGTGCAGGTTGTTTCAACTTGTTTGAAGGTAAACAAATATTGTCTGGTTAGCCCCTCTTCGCTCCAGGAAACGAATCTGTGGATGTCCGCTTCTCTGTGGATAAAGTGTGCTCTTTTGTCATTAATTTTTATCTTGTTAACATTTCTTTGATATTGTGATACATTTGGAACGTTTGACTGGCTGTCAGTTCTCTCCCAAATTCAAGGTTTCCTCGGCAGACAAACAATATGAATAAATTGTCTTTGATGGATAAATGATTGGTACTAGGAGAAACAATAATGATTTGCAGCCTTTTGTCAAGATCATAGTGTCAATCATATTGCTGACGTCAGATACATTCATAAAGCTTCACTAAACATGAAACATTTTGGAAAGGAAACATTTCATCAGGATGTTCGTTTTTGCTCAAGCCGGGCAGAAAGTGCTGCAAAGCTTTGATATGGTCAGCCTTTGTCACGGCAAGATCCCTTAACAATAGTCCTCATCTCACTCATGAATTGAATCAGAATTAAATGACAAAAGGTCCTTTGCTATTGTTTTATGAAGAGCTTTCTTTACAAAACCACCTGCATGAATTAAACTAGCTGTTGATCAAATAAATGTTTCCAAATCGCTTTTTGTGTACGGATACATGGTAAGCTTTGTGAACACTAGTGATGTATATAGCAAGATTGAAAGCCCCTGTATGTTTCTCAGCTCTTTCTGTGCTAGACTTGAAATAAGTCAATATTGTCTCCCAATGTTCCAAAATAAAATTCCATTTTGCTATTTGATTTCACTTCTTAATGCGCTGCAACTCAATAACTGTTTCAGTAGAAAACAAAATATGTCCATTCTTTCATCGCCCATCGATTCTCTAAAGTTTAGTGGCGCTGGTACTGAACTCTTTCATTCTTTAGAGACTTCTACAGTTAACCCTAACCTTAGATTCTTTAAACAATGTTTTTCTTCCTATTTCCTTATGTTTTCTTTATATATATTTTTCGATAGATGCTAATTCTTTGAGGGTAACCCAGGCAATCTTTTAACCCTGCATGGTACCTATCCTATCCCGCATGCAATCTTGGTTTCTGTTTTTGGATGTAAAATTTTTCCCTTCCTCAGTTTTGTGAGAAAATGCAAGCACCATTTTCTACAGCTTGAGTAAATTATCAGTTAGAACTTATCATCATGACCTTTGACCTTGGATAGTCTTCAAGCATCACAAGGTGGCAAAAGGTCATGATAAGTTTACTGAATATTGTTAACAGCAGACCTGTTGTACAATACACTGTGGTAGTTAGTACATTGTTGTTAAGGCTTATCAGTAAAGCATACATGTGTCCCAAATTGCAGTGGACTGAATTTAAGAACCATTTTCGAGGACTGAATCCAATATTTGGTCACCAGTTGTCCAGGGGTTAAGTACTCTTGCACAAATTGGTATATTGTATTAGGAAACTGAGATCGGATGGTGTTAATGTGTAAAAGATATTTTTGACAAATTGCTTGTTGAAAAAAACAAATTAAAGGACAATCAGAACTATTTTAAATTATTCATTTTGCTTTGTTTTATTTATAACATTTTAAGAAAGCTTTAATATGCAAAGAAAAATCTCTACATTTAAAAAAAAAAGAAAAAAAGCTGAAAGCTTAAGTTAAAACAAAGTTTGGTGGGATTTGTGAAGTGTACTTCCTGTTCATGGGACAACTACTGTAAGAAAAAGATTATTTCACAATTTTCATATTGCTAAAGATCATAGATTTTCCAAATTTCACACAATTGTTTTATTACATAAGTAAAGTTTACCAATATAATTATATATAAATCAACCATCTTCTCTTGAAATCCTTTCCATTCTGCATTCTGGGTTGTATAGCATGAAACTTGTGCATGATGGCTGGATAAACAGTATGCAAGGTACTTTTGCTTTCTGATTGGGACTCGCAGCAAGGAAAGACCAACTACACATTGTTCTAATATTACCAATGGTTTCATGTACAATTACTATGTATCAGCTTTAACAACTTAATCTATATAAATATGCTGATTTTTAAATGAGCTACTGGTCAGCATGGAAACGTTTTAAGTTTATTTTACGTTGAGCTTGTCCTTTGTGGTAGGGAAAGAAACATAATCTACATTCACCAGAGTTGGGCTATACAGGCTTTAGCCAACACATCACTGAGAGATTCTCAAATATATGCATCACCAGAGTTAGGCTATATAGGCTGTAGCCTACACATGACTGAGAGATTCTCAAATATATGCATCACCAGAGTTAGGCTATATAGGCTGTAGCCTACACATGACTGAGAGATTCTCAAATATATATGCATCACCAGTGTTAGGCTATATAGGCTGTAGCCTACACATGACAGATTCTCAAATATATGCATCATCAGAGTTAGGCTATATAGGCTGTAGCCTACACATGACAGAGATTATCAAATATATGCATCACCAGAGTTAGGCTATATAGGCTGTAGCCTACACATACTGAGAGATTATCAAATATATGCATCACCAGTGTTAGGCTATATAGGCTGTAGCCTACACATGACAGAGATTCTCAAATATATGCATCACCAGAGTTAGGCTATATAGGCTGTAGCCTACACATGACTGAGAGATTCTCAAATATATATGCATCACCAGTGTTAGGCTATATAG
>JAIPMN010000768.1:16500-32279 GCA_020650975.1 Apostichopus californicus | reverse complement strand
AGGAGCAGTGGCGGAGCGTCCATTCAGTCAGGGGCGGTTGCCCCCCCCCCCCCCTGACGGACTCAAATGGACAGCTGGCGCCCTTTTCAGCTTTTTACCACTTTTTACTTTTTCGCGATTATTGACTTTTTTATTGCGCTCTCAAATACATATTGACATTTGTCACATTATCTGCAAATTAGCAAGGCCCAGAAAGGGTCATTTCCGGCGATCTAGGGAGTATCTTTACTCAAAAATGTCTGTACGCTCCGCGCCAACCTGTGGTGGCGCTCTGCTTAGATAGTGTCAAAGCGCCCCTACAGACCATTCTCGCCCCCCTTGACCAATACCCCTAGCTCCGCCACTGTTTAGTGGCTCAGTGAAGAGTAAAGCTTTTAGGAGCGAAATGTAAAAGTTGCTTGAACCTAAAGTTTGAAACTGAATATGGCCACTATTTGTTTTTGTAGCATATTTGGCAGTTGCTATGCATATCATTCAGTGTATTGCTGACATCTACTGTATGAGGTCATAAGTTAAACAAAAGAGCAGATATGCTCAGTCATTAGATGGAATTATTTACACTAGTTGGTCACAGAATCAATAAAAGAAGAGCTGATATATTTACAGTTAGCAACCATCAGGGTTACTAGGACATCTTAGAAAGACATTGAAGCATCACAAATTAATATGAGGTGGTACAGCCGGTATGTCAATTAACTTGATTCAATATAATCTGTACTAGATATACAATGAGACAACAAGAGTGCAGAATTTTAAGAACATGGTAAATTATACTTACCTTACTGTCCCTTCTGAAAGTGAAGCCTTGACGCACTGTAAATCATCACCGTACCACACATACACAAACATGGATGTGGTGCCACACTGGCCCTCTTTGAATTGTCACTAAGTCCCCAAATTACAGACGATCCTGTCAACCATAGCTGTATTAACTTACCTGAATGAAGATTGTCATCCGATACTGTTTAGAACCGATCAAACTTCTGAAATGTTTCACAAAGTCTGCATCAAAATCTGCAACTTCTTCTTGCAAATTATGTTAATAATTAAATTTTGAGAATGATCTTTTCAATCGGAGTCAAACTTACCTTGGGTACGGCTGAGTACCACTGCTGAAATGTCGGTGTCCTTTCTCCACTTCTGTTGGTGGTTCACTTTTCGGACGATGCTCTATGGGTAAGTTGATGGGTCCTTCACCTCCATATTCACGGTCCATGCCCCATGGCATCCTGGGATTCTTTTCTAACGCATCTTGAAAGTGCTTGTATCTAAAGATGATAAAGAAACAGGGTATTCAATATAGTAGATGTTTTATATACTCATTGAGTTCGGATATTTTACTTTGCTTAAATTCAGCAACAGTAGCAACCATTTGTCACAAGCATACATTACAGTTATATGCTATATGTATGTTCTAATAGCCTGAGGTGTTCAGGCACATATATCACACTCCAACTGCTGTACATAGCAATATTACTAAGAGGAGGGAGAGAGATGAGGGTAGAGTTCTGATGGACCATAGCCTACAATATATACGACATTCTTTTGGACATGGATACACTCTCAACATTTCATATTGTTCCTATAGAACCAGAACTACCCATACATTTTGTGATTCCTTGCCATATTTGTTCACTCAGTTAACCTGACTAATAGAGCAACTGAGTTCAATTTGTCCAAGAACAAAGTCACCATCAAAGAGTTCTAAATCTGTGATAATTCTATGATATGTAACAGCTACCTGGACCCAAACCAAATCAGTAGTTGATAAGGTTCTCATAATATTTCTGATGCATATTTTTTTGGTCCCATATTTGATATCAAATCAATTCTGTCTCCAATGAAAGCTACATGGCTTCATTTAATTTTGAAATAATATGACAACTTTAATACTGCCAACACCACTTTCTCTAAAATCATCCAGTATTGTCTCATAGAAGTACAGAAGGTACCCTTTGATCTGATTTTGAGACAAGAAGTTTGAAGATTACTGAGATACCTTTGCACTCTCCTGGCTCAATTGGACATGACAAGAGTCAGGGGTGTTAAATCCCCCCCCCTCCTCCCCTCCCACTGAAACACAAGAGCTTCAATCCCCTGAAACAAATTTACTTTTTGAAATTTAAGAAAGAGATTTAAAGGAAGATTTCTAGGCAGAATTTTCATCTTGATATGTTAAAGTCTTATAAAAAAAAATTAAAAAATTTGAGTGCTATTCATGTTTCTATTTTATAGCTACTGAGTTTTCAAAGACAACCACCTTTAGAGTATACAGGCTGACTCTCTGGTATGCTCCTTTAAGGCTTACGAGATGATGACATCCCGCTACACAGTGTAGACTCAAATGTTAATGTCAATCCATTGTGTCATCAATTGTAATTACTCAACCAAAACATGTTCTAACACAGCACCCTTGGTATGGATGACTTTCAACATCCTTTGTCCTCTAGAGACAGATATGTAATGCATTGTTAACATGTATGTCATATGAGGCCATGAAAATATCATGGTTTCCCATTGAGTCTTTATGTTGTACATGAGGAACTGACCTATTTGTTGGTGTATTAGACTAAAAAGTCCAGCCACTTTAACTGATGTGCCAGCCTCCCTGGTTTAAAGGGTCATTTCCAAAACTTCAAAGTGGTATTGAAAAACAACCTGGACTGACAGCAAAAAGTGTTTCAACGGTCTACAACATACTGAACTTAATTTTAAGCATAGAGTAAAACAGCTTTAATCTTTTAACATGTAGGAGACTCATTAAGGGACATGTACAAAGTATGAGTTCAATTTGAAGCTGATTTCAATTTACCATATTAAATGCAGCCTGGTTCAAAGCTTTTCATATCTTAAGGCTGCCAACTACAATTTATGGCCCTTGATTCCCTAAAAGAAATTGCAACCAAGAGCTCATTAATAAGTATCTCCTTGATATGAGATCCCAGGGAATAATTTAGTGTTTAAAATTTTGTACAGTGCTCAGTTTTGCTGACTTTGAATTTTGTCTCAAAACACAATTGTACATGACTTTCTCTCCATGCAAGGGCTTTAAAATTGGACAAGAAATGATTAGGCAAAATGTTGCATCTATTCAAATGAAGTCAAATTAGTACACATTTAGTAGTGTTATTTTACTATGTACTTAGTATGCCTACTGTAAGTGAATAATGCAGAATAAACATGCTTCTAGGAATATGAAATCAAACACATCATCTTGCCATTTAATGAATTAAATATATTCCCTAATTGTATTTATTAAACAGTGTGAATTTGAAGAGAGAAATTTATGTAAATGTTTTTCCTCACTTTCCCTCCCCCTCTTCATAAAATGTGTGGTCATCAATATTTGTATGCATATAACACTAAACAGAACAAATATAACTATCACATAATATGAATATGTTGAAGGCATGTAAAATAATAATTTATTTCCCCCACCTGACATTTTCCCCCACCCCCCCCCTTCAAGGCCTTTTCCACAGTAACACAGTAAGTTAATTCAGTGCAGCAGATTTCCATTGAATCTTTGAGACATAAGTCAGAAGTTTTTAAGTCCACTTTAAACCTTTATTTTTCGATAAATGTGCTGCTATCATATCAATCTTTGAACATACTGTTTCCTGGAAACCGATATGTTGAGTGTTCGACAGACCTTTTTTAAGTTTTCACCTGTATAATTTTCTTGCCTTGAAAAATGATTAGGCACTACATTTACCGGTGCTTTGGTAGTGAACTGGATGAAGGAATTTTGTAGACCTGTGCACAATATGGAAGTCTGATATCCCCAGAAGATTGTGTGTCCCCATCCAACCCCCCCCCCTCCCCCTCTGTTGACTGAACAGCTTAATTTTATCTCTATTTAAGTGAAACCTGTAAGCTATAGAAAGCCACCTAGAGGCATTAACTGATAACAAGTCACTTGGGCTACAGCAGGGACCCTCACACAGTTTTGTGATTAAGGGGGGGGGGGCCTGCTGGCCGGATTCCAACCAATGTTTGGTACTGTTGAAGTAACAACTTTTGCATGTAAACTATGTGCTTGATCTGCATGTTAACCAAGCCTATAGACCTACTAATTATTCTTTTCTCAAAATAAGATATAATGGAACAAGCTTAACTTGACACCATCCATATAATTAATTTCACAAAACGAGCATGTACTTGAATATTTTTATATTGTTCACATATTGAAGTAAATGGTAAAATAAAACAAGATGCTAGGGATATTAGAGCTATTACAGCCCTGTTACATCTGTAATCCTATGAGTAATCCTATGTAATCTTGTATTTCTGTGTACTAATATGTGTAATCTCTAGGCCTGGGTGTATTGTATTTACAGCTATAGTCTCTATATTATTCTAATCTGGGTAGCAAGCTTAGATTGCAGGGATGTGTAGCTTAAACACAGCCTATGGTCATTTAATTGCAATATATGGTATGGTATGGCCAGTGGGGGTCACGTTTACCAGTGGTGCCTAGTATATAGTTAAAGAGAACATCTACTTTAAAGTTTATGGCTTCAAGCATGGACCATCTGTTCTGAGTGTTTCTATGTATACAGTGGGTCCTCTTTGGTGTCTCGACCAGTATAACATTTGTCATTAGTCAAGGTTATTAACTTTATTTATGCACTACATTGTTAATTAAAGATGTTTTAGGCCTAGATCTAGTATTGAATAGCATCGCAAAGTTATCACAATCAACTTAAAAAGCTGCTTTAAGATATCATGTTTAAATGAAGTTTAAACCAAGTTTACAGATACTTTATAAGCAATTTTGCAATCTTATTCATGTAAGGAACAACTACTTTACGTTTTAGATTAATATAAGCCTAAATTTGAAACTTAAAATGTCTTACCGTACTCCTGAAACAGTTGGTCTTTGTGGTACAAGATATGGAGTAAATAATTCACTGGACTGAAAAGTTCTTGATAAAGAATCCAATCCTTGGTGTTCACGGTAAAAATGATGAGGTGCTTTTGTCCCCAAGCGAGGGATGTGTGCAACATCGACTGCTGTCATTTTCTTTTTAAGTTAACTTTACTAGGCCTATGCAGAAAAGTTCAAGGTAGCCATGGGAAATGTAGAGGAACAGTGACGTGCGGCAATGAGTAGGCTATTATTTAAGTTTAACTTAGTGCAAGAAGTTTGGTCCTAACTTGCGCCTAGCCCCTGCTTAAAATTTGACTTGATCAAATAATAAAGTCAGCCCAGTTCACTGATTGTTTGTCGATCTGTAACACCTGACTTAGAAGTATATATGTCAGTTTATCGCAGACTTTTCTAAATCGTAATATTACTCCATTTTCCATCCATGCTCAGATATCCGCGTAAAAATCCTTGCACATATTATGAATCCGCGTGGTAGAAATCCAAAAACAATCCTGACATGATTAAGTGTCTTTCAGACTACAGCCGGTTGTCAGCGTCACGCGTGACTGCTTTAGTGGCGTCCATCACCTAGGCAACTAATCCACCTGTAGCAGCAACGTTGATGGGAGGTTTGTTTACGTATGTAAACTACTTTGTGAAAAGTTTTATGACCTCCGTTTAAGGGCACGGTTTACAAAGAGCCAATAAAGATATTTCAACGTATGCGATAGTATGCACTGACCTACAAGTTCATATGGTTCTAAATTTTTATCTAGAAGTAGACTGCTCTAATATGTTGATTTAGCGATGTTTATTAAAATATCATGGGCTATGGAAGTTGCTTGGATTGAATGGGTCTGTTTCATTTGTGTCAGTAAACGTCCGATGAGTAACAAGTCAACGTACGTGAATTTGTGAGCTTTCTTGGAACTGTTTTACTCGTTTCATTTTCTTGCCAATCATTTCTTACTGCTTCTTACTACTATAATTCATCTCGTTTCGTCATTTTTATGCATTTGCCCCATCTTTTTCTTGTCCTGTAATGTCTATTTTGCGATGGGCTAGGGTGGGGGTTGACTCATACGAAAAAAGAGACACTGTGACAATTAATTAACACCCCTCCATATTGTATATTTAATTCTTCCATGGGAACTAAAAGTCCCTTGAAAAAGGCATTAATACTTTAGATAACAACTGTTAACGATCATTCTTAAACAACCAACACAGAAGGAAAAATACTAAAACCATGACAGAGTAAATCAAAGAACAATACTAATTACAAAGAAAAACTCAGAAAACTAGTCCACAATTAATTTTAACATTCATTGTCATACAAAATGAGAGAGAAATTATCACACAAAAAATGGACTCTACACCAATAATTCCGGACGAAACAACACAAAAATAGACATTGCTAACAGAGTCAAGTATCATGACCAAATTTCTTGCAGGAGAGGCCTTAATTTCCTCATTAATATAAGGACGATGCCACTGGAAACTTCAAAAATTTGTATTTGCAGTACTTAATGCCAGAAAGCATCAGTTAAAACAAACGCCAAATCAGCAGCATCACTGAAATGGGGTCATTTTTCAGTGACGTCCAGATTTTGAGAACATGCACCTTTCTAGAAAATAATTACTACATTCTGAGACCAAGGTCCATAATTTCAAAGGCCTCTTTAACTTTCTAAGGCTCCATCAATAGAGTGATATTCATAACTGGATTGTTGTTTGGGTTTAAAGCAGGAAGCTGGAAAGCAGAATTCCAAGTGGCAAGTTTCGAGTTTGTTGGCTTAATTCGGAACAACTTTAGAGCAGTACAGACGGTAACTTTGCAATTAATGAAACCAGGACACCATCCTAAACCAGTGAGGAAACAAAAACTTCCTTGGGTTTAAAGCTTTTCGACACCTATAGGCATTAATGGCATTCAGTATCGACTGTTAGAAAAAAAATCCAAAAATTTTGTGCCTTTAATTACAAATTTGTTGAACATATACATATCACATTTTCATACTTTTTTTAAACCGTACTGAACATATACCATACCTAACAAAAGTCAAGAGATCTTCTTTAATAAACGATGGTGTGCAAAAGTGTTGCTATGAATAGGTTTAAAAGAAACTAAAAGCAATTTTCTTTTTGACTTTTGGACAATAAACTGGTATACAGTAAACTGCAAAAATAAATATGCATGGTGTATGTGGGTGGCAATAACCCATCTAAAATACACAAAATGAGGTACATGATCAAATCCGAATTGTTCCATATATATGTAACCAACGTTTAGTGTGGTCTAGTTTCTTAAGATGTCTATGACTGCAATTGTTTCAATACTGACTGAGTGGGTATGCTAGTGAATACTAAAACGAGAATAGGGATTTGTTGACAAGACTTTAGTTCAGCTTTGTATCTTCAATAAGTGGACAAATATGCTTAAGAGGATCAGCCTTTAGACTTGAATTTGACAAGGTGGAGGACGTTTTAAAAGAATGATCACTTTTCTTTAATAATAATACTTCATCACATCCGATGGCGTAGGCATGAACTCACAACAATTTAAATGCATAGCAGTTTTCCATTTACCATGAAGGTTCGGGGTTCCCTAGATGTCACACTCGTACAAAATTTCAAAATCCCCGCAATGGATTAAATTGGCCACTAATTTCAATAATACTTCATCTCTCCTTATGTCCTACCAAAGTTATCATTTTGTGTCGTTACAATCGAGAACAAGGTAAGAAAGTTAAAAGCCGAATCGGGTGTAGGGTATGTGGCAGTTTCAAAAATTTGTCTTTGCAGTTATCCCTCTAAGCATTTTTTTAATATTCCCACACCTGTACAGTATTCTATTGTTTTGTTGGGTAAAGTTTGCTTGTTCTATTTATTTATTGATATTTACATAAAAAAGGCGGCTACCCATGAACAGAATTGAGGTACAAATGATAAAGAAAAAGAAAAGTTATCTGACTTCAATATTACTTCAAAATCACATTGCATCCCTTGGTTTCCCCCCCCCCTTCCCCCGCTTACTGCTCTCCCTACCCACCTCTAAACCCGTACACACAAACACAGTTTTATCTCTACTCCTTTTTGTTGCCTCAAAACAGCACAGCACATATGTAACTTGGCACAAACTAACATTCAGACCATCAGTATCACCTGTAAATATTTGATTCAGATACAAGAAAAGAAGACAACAGTTTTTTTTTTGACATGGGACAATCATTATTAACAAGACATGCTCGTATCGTTCATTACCAATAGCTCGATACAACTCATGATTCATTCTATCTTACGGCAGATTATCCAAACATTCCACAAAGTTGGCAAGCATGCCTTTTAAGAGAACTCGAGTCGAGTTGAGAAATCAATATTTGTACATTATCGTTTTAACTTTGTGAGGTACTAGTATCTTTTTTTTTCTTTTTTCTTTTTTTGCTGAAGAAGGAAAAGTTAACATACATTTAAATTCAAAGAATGTGCAGAGCCTGTGATGTAAAAGAAACAAGAGTCGAGGAGGAGGAAGGAGAGAGGGGCAGTAGAGGTGACGGTAATTAATTTTTTACCAGACTTGAATTTTTAGCACTTCATGTTACACATATATCAAGGCTTAGTATGAAAGTATGGATACAAAAGCAAGAAGTGGGGTAGGAGGGGGTGGGGGGAAGAGATGAGGGATGGTGTAAGTTTTTTGGGCCAAAATAAAGCAAAACCAAAAAGAAGAAATAACGTAAGAAACAATTTAATGTAACAACCACTTGCAAAAAAAAAGATCTAAAACCGAATTGTTGAAGTTGCATGTTTTCGACAAAACAATAGAAAAATTTCGATGCATTCATGTTTACAAGCTAGCAGCATATTCATCTCTCAACCACCCTCTTCTTCATCTTCTTCTTCTTCTTCTTCATCATCTTCTGACTCGGATTCTGAAAAAATGGATAATAAAACGGGGTGATGAGCATTTAATTTTTAATTTTCTATCTTTTCCCGGTTCTGGTGTGTACTTTGCAATTTTATTATCACAAGTATTGGGTTTTTTGATCAAATGAGTGCATAAACGATTAGGCAAAATGTCTTGTCAACTACATTAAGTGCACATGGCAATGAAAATACTTTTCTTGGAGCTTGGTACATTATTTGGCAAAAATTACTTGACATTGTAGCACATATTGTGAGATCACATAAAACTCAGACACAGTGGAAAAGATTGATTTTACCTTCTTCAGCATTTTCCAGCCATTCCACAAATTTTTTCATCTGTTCCAAGAAGAAACTTTTCCCTTTGGTTGAGTGCGCTTCCTTGTACCACAAGACGATCACCTCTTCGGATAAAACATCAGCTAAAGACAAGACAGAAAGGTCACGGAAAATATTTGTTATTAGAAGCGAAAACATTTATCAGAGGTGACATCCCTACATGCATTTAAAAGACGAAACAATCGCAAATTATAGCATAAACTGGCAGGGTATCACAAAACTGGCTTTCGAACATAAACAAGTTTAGGGAACTGGTAGCGAGCAGGTTGCACAAATGGGTACATACTAGTCCTACAGGCATACTGACTCAGAATAAATACATCATTGGATGAGGGGGGGGGGGGTTGCCAATTTCTTCTTGGTCATTAAAAGGTACTATTTTCTTCCGAAGTGCCAACAGGCGTAACCGCAATAATAGTAATTTATCTTTCCAAATCCCTTCCACATATTTCCCATCAGCCTCATTAGATCAGATGAACTTCCATAGGAATGAAGTCAAGCATAATTGTCTGCATCATCTGGGAATATAGCAACACAGCCTGGAATAGCACAACTGCTCATTTTTGTACTGTGGGGGGGGGGGAGAGGGCTAAGATCTTATGTCATCTATGGGAAGGGGGGTGGCCCCATTTCCTTTTGAGAAAATTGGGTGAATAAGATGCAAAAATGGTGCTACATTTTTGCAACTATTGAAACAATAATGAAGAATTTTTAACTGTTTAGGTTGTACCACACATACATGTTATATATTTATGTACTGTACAATAAGACTTTGTAATTTTCTGTCTGCCAGGGGAGGTGGGGGCGGGGGGTAACTGAGCCCTTACCCACCACACTCAATCCCTACCAGAAATATATGTGGTTGCATCCCAAATTCTGATCCACTTTCTCAACTCAAGCCATAGCTAATGCTTCTAAATCCTTACCTTGCAAATATCATGGGATAATTCTGTTAAAGCATAAAGTCATTTAAAACATGATTTATTATTATTTTGGTTTTTGTTTTAGTATTTCCAGCCCTCCAGATTCACTAGAAATCAGACTCACTTTTGTAGAGAAGTACAACCATCCTTTGGAACCATTTTCTGAACTGACTGTATTCATAGCAGTAATCCTGTCAATATTATAAGAAGAAAAGAAATCTCAATAAATGGATATAATAACTCCACGAAAGAAGAAGAGGCTCATTTGCATATCTGGTCCTCTGACCTGGTAGACAAACGTTTAACATTAACATGCCCCTGGCGGGATGTTTCTTTTATCCATGGTCCTAAGACTTTACATCATAATATGTTAAGCTAATTCCCATATCACTTGTTTTTCCCTCTCTTCTCATGAAAGCAAACTTCACCAATGTTTATTTCATATTACCTAAGTTTGGTTTGGACAAATGTGTTGCTGACTCTTTCTGAAACATCGCTAGCGTGATAGTGGCATAATCAAACACTTGCTTAACAAATCCAATTTACATTGAATAAATTCTTTCAAAAAAAATTGAAATCTGTTTGATCAGCTGTGTTAATGTAATCTCTGACAATAGAATATCAAAATTCTCAAAAACAAAAAAAATGTAACACCAAAAAGCACTTCAACCAAAATTTCTGCTTCAAAAGATTGATGACCAGCAATTGAATGTAGAAATGTGGTGTCCAAAAATTGTCAACAAGCTGTCCACGATCATCAGTTGTAGCAAGTAATTTGAAAAGTGTTGTTTACATTTTATTGTTGTTCTTCCATCAGTTAACCCACATGTGTCCAATTACTCCAATGCATTATTTAGCAATTACTGCTTGCTATCATTGGTCACCTCAATTAAGCCAAAAAAGCTAAATCACAAATGTTGCAAATCTGTTTTTGAATTACAATAGTGGGCCAAGTGGTAATACTTGTGGGGGTGTATCTCAGCCACATGCCACAACCTAGATAAACTGTGGAGTACACAGACAGATTAATGACAAGCCCTAAATAGTGTAACATAAAATAAAACTTAAAACTTGTTTATGACTAAGCAACTTTTAAGGAAATCTTAAAAAAAAAAAAAAAAGAGCCAGAGAAGCTTTTCCGATGATTCAAGCCACTGAACTCAGGGAAACCTGTATTGCAATGTGACTGAAATTTGGCAGGGGCAGAAATTTTCTTAATTAACATAAATAATAGAACTTTGTTTTACCTTTTTCTCAACATATCACCATTTGTGTTCTACCACAAAACCTCTTTAATACCTCATCAGATTAGATCAGTAACAGTATGGTCTTCACGGTTCATTTCTGTAAGTTGTCTTCACATCATATGAGGTTACAAAGAGGCACGAGTCATGGTGGATTGCCTTCATTCCAGTTTGTTTTATTTATTTTTTTTATTCAATGTATTTCCGACAGATTTTCTTTGAATTTTTTCCCCTCCATTCACTTACATTACTATGGGGTTCCCCGATTTAAAGCCTGTTCTTTTTAAAAATTGTCTACAATATCATGATATTTTTTAAAGCTAAGTTAGCATTGTAAATCAATGAAGTTATGTTACATAGCGTTTTAGAGGAATTTTGTGGATTTTACGCTTTATAAAATAAATTTATTATTAATTATTAAGTACCATGAAATGGAAAGACAAAAGAAACAAACCAAAACAAACACAATCGGGCAATGATGCTACTACATGGTCCGCTTTCCAATAAACATCTTTCCCAACAATAAGAATGACATGAAACACATCTTTGTTTTTTCTCACCTGAACTTTCAGGAGAAGAGTCATCTCAGACTTTGCTTGAGTTGTAAATTCAGTCAAAATATCGCTGTATTTCTGTTACATGATGAGAGAGAGGGAGAGAAATTCTGTTATTGGTTACATTTGTTACCATTATCCTATAAAGCGAGACACAAATCAAATTATCATGATAGAGACCTATCGCTGAATAACTCCCAAAATGGCCGAGGATGTTTCCTGATGCTTTTTTCAAAAAATATTATAGTTTAAAAGTTTCCAAAATCCAGTCTCATCATCACAGTGGGATTAAACAATACACAATTCCATCCACGAGACATGATAACGATTGTATACATAACTTAATCGACTACAAGTACAGGAGTTAACCGAGACATGTGACATACCTTTAGGTGCTTGGCCGCTTGATCGCCAACCAACTCCTCTTTCTTGTTCCATTCGATGGCATTCATAATACTCTTCCAGATCTGAGAAAAATCAAACAATTCAGATGTCATACAATCATTGTTGTTGGTGACCACTATTCTGATTTATGTAGGTTTGGTCGGATGAAAAAAAAAAGATTCCTGCTTTTTCGTCACTTCTGTTAAAAATCGTTGCGCATTCCTTTGTATGAACACCCAGATTTATGATCTCTGCGAGCAATAACAAACATTCTAAAACGATTAAATTCCCTCCCCTCCCTCCCCACCCAATCCCCTCCCAATCCCCTCCCTCCCCACCCATCCCCCTCCTTGCAGAGTTAAACTTTCAAAGTTTGACAATATTTTTTAATTTTACAAGACATGTTTACCTGGATATGAAATAACTTAAATAACTGCTAGTATTCGTACTACTCACCAGTGTGACAACCTCCTGTTCTGGTTTTTTGCTGCTCACCATGTACTCCTTGCCAAAGTCTACAATCTGAAGATGGTCAAAAGATAGATAAATAGATCAAATGGATTCCTTTTAGGAATTGCATTTAGCCAGTTCACAGCCTGAATTCGGAGGCCTGCATTACAAATTGCAGTATTTAATTTGGGATTTGAAGCAAAATCTTGATAGTAACAAATAGTACAACCCTCATAAACCAGTCACGAGTGTAAACCTATAAAGAGCATCTCTGCCTCTGGATGACCCTGATTTATGTAAGGACACAGAAAGGTAAGTCACAGCATGATACGTTATCCATTCCCTCCTAGATGCAATTCCTAAACGTTTTGAATTATAACAAAAACGTTTTTTTGGGGGGGGGGGGTGAGGAGGGGGTTGTTGGACTTAAACCCACCATCAACACCTCATCAGATTAGATCAGTAACAGAGTAGTCTATCATGATTTAGTTTCTGTTCTTTGTCTTCACATCATCTGAGGGTAACCAGGGCAACAAGAGAGGCCATTCTATCAGACAATCTTACAATGAGATAATGTACTGTATGAGGTTGAAACTCATTTCATACAAAGGGAAGTTACCGTCATTAATATAATTTGTGACATGTTGGGGGTATTAAGGGGGAGGGGAAGGTGGGACAGTCAGAGCAAACTGGAGTTACATGCACCATAAATTAAAGCTTGTCTGAAGTAGAATACCAAGTAGATTAAAGTTTGGGTGGCATAAAAAGAAAAGACCAAGGGATAGTTTTTGAAATCACCCCTCTTCCCCCTCCCAACAACAACAAAAGGACAATACATGTGTCAATTAACATACATGTTTGGTTCAGTCAGTAACGAGGGTCCCACAGTTAGAACAGAGGACAGTGAGGAACACAATCTCACGATCATTTGAGTTTAATAAAAGAGGTTTGAGTGATTCAAGAAGGTTTGCATCAATATGAACCTGATTAACACTTCCTTGTCAGTTTATTTAAAGGAGACAGCAACCCTACCATCACAATCATCATGTGATAGAGATGACTGTTATGAACATGTTTTCCTCTTTTATACTATCTTTATTTTCTGTAATGGATATCGGAAACGAAATACAAAGAGAAAGTACAAATTTTTTCAGATCCTAGAGGCAGATCACTATGACAACACAGATTTACAAAATGACACAGCTCCCAGACGGGACTTTTGAAAGTAAGATATCTGACAAGCAGAATAAGAAACTGCTTAGCTGTCTTCACAAAAAATCTTAAGTCATATTTTAAGCCAAAGATGATCGTGATGATGGTTAGATATGTGTCTCCTTTAAGCTTAATACAATTATTATACAATCCACACACATCTTTGCTAGGCGCCCCTTCGTTCATCATGTTGATAATGCTTGTCTGCAGTTCCTTCCTGAAGTCTGATTCTTGCACATTTTTCTGGAAAGAAGAAGAATGAAGAGAAATCTTACAAAACTGACATAAACACTACTCGGTCTAAGACCACTACACTCTTATAACAAACCTGCCAGGCGGCCGATTTTCAATGGTTGCCGGGTGTTGCAAGACGACCAAATTACTGCTTTGGACGACCCCAAAGTCAGCTTTTGTGGTCGTCCGGTGGAGGCCTAACAGTCAACATCAAATTCAGATGGCATCAAAACTTAATAAATAGGTAAAATGATATCCTTAAAGCTGGTTTCTATTCACCAAACCTACACATCTCTCCAACAGTGTAAATATTGGTCATTGTTATTGTTGTAATTAATACTCAAACATGGAAAATAGTCTGGACACTCTCTGGAGATGACTTGACTGTGAAGTCAAGTAAAATGTGTTACCATTCTGCCACTGGTCTTTTTCCATCAGACTCATTAGATCAATTTTGCTCTCAGAGTATCATTTCAAGCAAAAGGTTGTGTACATCATTTGGAAAAGACTGAAATTGGCATGGCAACACACTTAAGATGCTCTCAATTGATACAAATTTAGTCCTATGTTCATAGTTTGGTACATAATAAATATATGATATTAAGTTATTATTAGCAATAATAACCTTAAAAATAAGGCGAAACTAACCCAATCATCCTTTTCAATTTATATGTGAGAGAGATGACTGTTTTGTACAACTCCACCAAATTTTCCAGTTTGGAAAATCTTGCTTCGTTCATGAGAAATCCTGCTTCAAAAGTCACATTAAAAGCTTTTACATTCTCCTTGTTTTTCTTGTCACATTTTCAAGGTGAATGTTAACATTGACATTGAAACCAATGCCTTTATTACAGTTATGTTAGAGAACACCCGTATTTGCATATTAGCAATTTGCCAGCCCATCTCTAATGCCGGAAATGCATAATGTGGTTAAAACTGAAAAGCATTTGCATTGAAAAGTCATTAAGGTGAGTAGCTCGTTGACATATTTAGGCTTTTAAACGTCTTCAGTGTACGACGTACATTAAAACACATGACATTTCCAAAATGGAATAGAATTAAGACTTTGTTCTGATTTGTTTCCAGCAGTTGTTTGTCAAGTTCCGATATATCACATAGATCAATAAATAAGGATGGTTCGGGTTTGTTCTCCTTTCAGTTTTTCTATTTAGCCTCGTTCTCATCTTACCTGATACTCCACAATAGATTTCAGACCTGCATCGGTAAAATGCTGCTGAAAGTGGGGCAAGGTCTGCTTGGACACAGGCAGAAACAGCTTAAATGAAAAAAAATATATATATATATGGAGTGTAAGCATATCGAATTTACAATGCATGCAGATGTAACTAGTATTCACATGGTTTCTACATGTTTATAAGCAATCCCAACATACCAAACTCATTTTTCCCCCTCCCTCCCCCTTTCCACCCCCAAAAAAAATCACTTTTCCCCTCTCTTCTCACGTCCACCCTGAAAAGAAACTTAGACGGTACTTCCCCCATGCTCACCAAACCGTCCGTCCACATCCTCAGAAAACATATGGTACATTTCTACTGAAATTCAGATTTGTGCAGCTAAATGGTTTATGTGTTTTCTAAAGGCTACATTGACATAACAATACATAGAGCAAAACCATTCCCCCCCC